>JAPEVG010000287.1:0-46007 GCA_029747595.1 Trametes cubensis | reverse complement strand
CAGGCCCATGGCGGGGCGGATTGCTTGATGGATTGCGTCCTGAGCAGCGACGGCGCGACGGATTGCTTTCCGCCATGTATGTCAAGTCTTCGCGCGCGGGCGCAAACAGCGGCATACACGGGCGCGGGGGCGCGAGAGGCGCGGCGAGCCACTGGACCGCGTGTCTTGCCTGGGATGGTAGGGCGGGTGGCTCACCCTCTGCTGTCGTTTGTTTGGCAGAGGCTCAGTGGCTCGGGCCTCGCTGAATTTGGGAATACCGAGAGGCTCACCGCCGGCGCTCCTGTATGTCGATGTTTGTCTCCTTTGCCGCTATACAATGGGTGGCTCCGTGCCGATCACTGTTTTGTATGAGCCGCTATTGACGATGGGTGTATGAACCCATGGCTGGCTATTCAAAATGATGAGTATAGCCGATTCTATTAAAATGCCCCCACCTACTTGCAGATTTCTGTGCTGTACACTAACACTTTCCATATTCCGTATACCAAGTGGCTCGATTCTCTGTCCTAGGTGGCTCAGCGGCTCAGCGGCTCAGCGGCTCAGAGGCTCAGAGGCGCAGAGGCTCACTAGGGCGCTCCCTCACTTGAGCTTGGACGTTCATAGCCCTCGTCACGTGATTCAGCAGCGCTTTGCGAAGCCACCCTTGAGGCTTGGATTTCTAGACGGAATACTTTGCCTCGAGGCCAGCTTGTGCAGTCTCGTTAGTCAAATACCTGTGCAACAGACGCGGTGAGCTTTGATTCAAATACAACGACTAGGCATGACAGTCAAGTGAGGTACACTCGCCCTTTTGACCCGGCTGGTCATCTGCTGTCGCCGAGGAAGGCTCCAGTACTCCAGGATCCAGACTCGTATGAGGCATCCGTTCGGCATACCCTCTATGAGAAGCGCCAAGTATTCAAAGCATGTATGTCCCCACGGGCCATACCATGATCTGAGCAGTGCATCGGTAGTCGAGTCCATCGAACCACCAGCATAGACGGAGATTCAGTTGCGTCAGACGCAAGATTACAGCAGTATTTGCTGCCTCTCATGACGCATTGACGAGATCAGCTAGTATCTCGAGGCGGCTTGAGGTATTCGTACAATTGACGATGTTATTCCGCATGTAAGGGCGTCATGGATATGTACACCAGAGTTACGCAGCCGAGAGTGACTTGTAGCATCACTCGGCTAATCTACTCAAGACTATAGGTATTCTTCTCAAGCTGGAAGCACTGTCAGCACTGCGCATGCCAACACCGATAGGTTCGGAACGCACCTCAGCCTCAAGCTCGCGCCTAACGCGATACTCCTCATCTGCCTTTATGACGACATGGTGGTCATCCAGGTCCTCGATGATGAAGCTCTCTTTCTCGTTCAGCGCGAGCAGAATCTGCTTCACGGCCGAATCGCTGATGCAGTAGATGTATCACAGAATATGGATAGGGGAAGAACGGTTACACTTACCAGGTGAGAAGCACGCCTGGGAAGAGGAAGCGGTAAGCTGTGCGGCGGTGAGAGTTCAGTCAGGGCATACCTCGGATAGCCTTCATGCTCCACGGACAGCGCGGGCTGTTCACAGCAAGGACCGGCGCGGACACGGAGGATGGAGACGGTGAGTGTGGTGGGGAGAGACAAGATGGATTGGCGCCGCGGTCGCCCAAGGTGAGATGCCGGTTGGAGGCACGGGACGAGATCGTAGCTATATCTACGCCCAGTTGAGCAGACATTTCATGCTCCCCGTCCTTGCCCGCCTTCGCACCCAACGCCTTTTCTGCCGCCCCAGCTTTGCACGACCCCTCGCCCGCCAGCGCGAAGACAGAGGAAGCCTCCACTCGACTGCGACGAGGAGCCACCCGAAGATGCCGATTCCGCCAGCGCTGCTCACCCCCGACCTCTCGTGAGTGTCATTTCTCTGCGGAGCGGCCCTCGCAGCTCTGACTCATGTTGTCTTCTCCCCTCATCCCCGTCGTCCAACTCGACGATCCCGCCTACGTCGCCTCTCTCTACGGCAGGACGCCTTCCGATGGCGTCTATCCCCAGCCTCTCCGCCAAACTCTGGCCGGCCAGACATCCCAGTACATCACCAGCACTCCCTCCCCTCTCGCCGCCCAACAATCTAAAGGTTCTTGTCCCTCCCCGTCGCACAAGTCGCACATGCTCAGACAATGCTAAATCGCGGACGTTTTGCTCCTCAGTTCCTCCGCCGACTTCGGCAGTAGAAGCCTCGAAGCGCCTAGCCGCCTGGACCGCAGTAGACCGGCACATCCTCCCCGAGCACAAGGTATGTCTTCCTCTCTAGCAATCTTCCTTTGGCTCAAACCCTTGCGGGAAGGTCATCGGCATTGGCTCTGGTAGGGCTGAGCCTCAGAACAATTTTTTGACTGGCGTATTCACTCTTTTTTCTCGTGGTAACGTAGGTTCGACGGTGCCGTACGTCGTAGAGCGGATCGTGGCCCAAGGAAAGGCTGTTAACAAGGACCGGGTCTTCATCCCGACTGGTACGTACGCATGTGTTGGGGTTCCTTCGATGGGCTGCTCAAAATGCCCCTGCACAGGCTTCCAATCCAAGGAGCTCATCGTGAATGCGGAGCTGCTTCTGGGAGATGTCGACCAGTACCCCGTCATCGACGTGACAATAGATGGTGCCGACGAGTACGTCCCTTCACTGAGTGAACCCCGCCTGCTTGCTCACCCGCGCGCCTCAGAGTGGACCACGATCTGAACTGCATCAAGGGTGGAGGAGGCTGCCACCTCCGGGAGAAAGTCCTTGCAGAGGCTGCTGACACGTACGTCCCCACCATCGAACGCTCAGCGATGATCATGCGCTCAACCGACTACAGCTTCGTCCTCGTCGCCGACTACCGCAAGAACTCCAAAGTGCTAGGCACGATGGTGCGCGCCTCGCCCCCCCCACATCGAGATACTTATATCTGACTGACGACGGCCGCTCCATAACAGTTTAAGCAGGGAATCCCCATCGAGGTGGTTCCGTTCGCGTACACCAAGATTCTCCAGAACCTCCACCTGCTCGGCTCACCGCGCGCGGTGCTCCGCATGGCCAAGGCCAAAGCGGGCCCCGTCGTGTCCGACAACGGCAACTTCATCATCGACGCGCCCTTCCCCGAGGAGATGATGCAGGACCCGTACACCGTACGTCCCTCCCCCTCCCTCCCTTTCCCCCCCTTCCCCCTCATTTTCCCAATGCTCACCGGACTCGGGGAACACACACAGCTCCTGACGCGCATCAAGATGCTCACGGGCGTCGTCGAGGTCGGCCTCTTCTGCCACATGGCGAAGGCGGCCTACTTCGGGAACCAGGACGGGAGCGTCACGATCAAGTGGCACGACGGGCGCGTCGAGCAGGTCCAGGCGGACAAGAGCCCCCTCGCGGAGAAGTCCCAGGCGGAGGCGCTCGGCGCTGCTGTTGCGAAGTTGTCTGCGTCGACCCTTGCGCCGTGAACGCCGTTCGTGCCGCGGAAGAGGGCGGGGTGGTAGAGGATGGAGAGGATGGATTGCTGGCCGGACGCAGATGCGCCAGAGGACGCCGTCGTCAGGATGGCGCTCACGAAGAACAGAAGTATACTACATGTGTATTCTCGCTGGTCGCCCTGTATGAACATACTATTGCTGATATACATCGCATAGAGACCAATTGACGATCATGAACATCATTTTCTAGCCAATGTGCCCTTGAGCAAATGTACTCAACGCTGCGCGCACCGCATGCGACACACGTACACAAGTATACCACCGTATCACTTAGTGCAGTCGGTAGAACATTGCCAATACAACACAGCACACGTACTGGGAGATGAGACACACGGGCACAACGTGGACCCACACGATCGATAGTGAAAACCATACATCTATAGCAATCCGCAGACAACACAGCTTGGGGAGGAGAACACGAGGCAACAGCGATCACAACAGAAGAGCAAAGAGGGCGAGACGGGTGAACACGCTGGGCATCTAATTGTACAATGAAGGGGGGGGGGTGTTGCATATATGCGAGAGCGCGGACGGGACGAGACGAGTCGGTAGAGAGAGGCGCATAGGACAAAACACGAAGCACGACGATAGCGAACTCAGAAGCGAGCAGAAGCGAGAGAGTAAAAGTCCAAACCAAATGTAACCAAAATCAGACAGAACAGTATCCTTCCTCCCTCACGCACACATCACCGTGGGGGAACTTCCTCGGGCTCCCACACACCGCTCAAGCACGCCGGGTGCAAGCAACGGTGGTGCAGAGCGCCGACGACCCATCCCCCGCCGGTGACGCACGCGCATACCTTATCCCATTCATCAGCTGCATACCGTCCTTCACGAAAAGTCGAGCGCCAAAACGCGCGTCCAGTCAAAGCGTGACTAGAGGCACGATACGGGCGACCGACTCGAAAGCCGCTATGAAGCTGTTGCGTGTGATCCACGGGGTGCCTGATGACAGTGTCAGGAGATGGGCTTGGATGTGCGTGCACTGGTGATCAAGTACAAATGAGTGTATGAGGGACGTACCGGGGATACGACACGTAGTCGTTCTACTTGACGTCCTTGCGACGCGGAGAGCCCAGGGTGGTATGCTCCGACTGAAAGTGACGACGCAGGTCGTGCTTTCGGCCAAAAACACGAGGACAGTCCGAGCAGGCGAATGGGCGTTCACCACGATGGACGCTCCTGATGTGGATGTCGAGATTGTTCCTACGTGCCCACACTGCAACAAGGTCATCAGCACCGCAAGAAGGAAGACGCATCAGGACGATTCACGTACTACTGCCACATTCAGGGCATGGGATTGACTTCGTAGTGTCTTGTTTTCGGCGACGCTTTGCAGGCTTCTTGTCCTTGACGAGGCTCTCGTTGTCGATGTCGGCGCTGGCTTTGGCGGCCTTGGAAGAGCGCTTGCGAGAGGGTAACGCCGGAGAGGAAAGAGCGGGCGTCTCCAGGGCCTGGGAAGTTAGCGGAGATGGATCCGCTTGCATCCTCACACCGTCGCAGGCAAAAGCGGCAACAGCACCCAACGAAGGATGCTGCTGCTGCGGCTGCCCATAGCAGGTGGTAGTACCCCACGGGGATAAGGATGCATGCGCATCCGTTTCGATAGGCGACGCGGAATCAACATACGGCGGAATCGATACACTGAGTTGGCCGGGCTCGAAAACGAACTGGTGATCTTGAGAGCAGAAGTGGGCAGGTGGCTGTAAGACGATGACACCAACGCTGATTCCGAAGTCTGAATCGGAAGGCGTGGAGGGCGTGGGCGAGTCGACCAGGGTGATGTCGGATGCGGTCAATGACGGGGATCGCGCATCGAGAGTCAAATTGCTGGTAGAGCAGGCACTGGAAGGGTGGGGGCACGGATGAGGCTGTTGAAATGCGGACGACCAATCATAGTTGGGGTCGAACCAGGCGGTGGAGAATGCGAAGCCCTCCGGGAAGGACGGCGACGCGTCGTCGACGTAGTTGTCGAATTCTTCGAGCTCGACGTCGTTGTTTAAGGTAGTAGCTGGGCTGTTGTTGCTGTTAGCCATGAACCAGTCAACCTGAGCGTCCAAGGACTCTGAATGGATCGAGGACATGGCTGTGGCTGGGGGAGACAGGAGTGGGATGGTGGTGGGTAGAGCGATGGGGGAGAGATAGCGTCCGTGGGTATATATGGCTGTCCTTGTCCTGGGGCGCTGGGAAGACGGACTGCGTGCGAACCAAACAGGGCAACACCGTCACCTGCCAGTACTTCTCCGGCTGCGCTATGCCTTGACTCCATCTCCCCTTCTCCGCCGACGACGCTGCGGCAAGATCAGCTCCTTCGTCTTCCAGCCAGGGCACAGCTGCATGCAGTCCCAACCGCCGTCATTTCGCCGCGCTTCCGGGCCTGTCTCCTCCAGCTCGTGTACGACACCGTGTGAGCAGTGTTTGCCTTAGCCGCTTTGCTTGACTTGTCCGCTAAGGGAGGCGTCGTCGGTATACGTGGTCGTTGGCGGGCGCAAAAGCGCAAGATCCTCCCGCCTTCTACGTCGGCGGGGCGGGACTACTAACACAGCCACCGCCCACAACTAGGCTTGATCGCCGCCACTGAGTTGTGTACCTACTGGAGTCTGGTAGTACGCCGACTCTGCTAGTGACCTTTCTAGCTCTACGTACATGGGCTCCTTGTCTGTGATGACGAGTTCTCTATCGCATACTTCGACCAGCAAGGTATCATACCATCTTCCTGGATCCCGATGGCCCCGTGGCTCTCTTCGGCCCATGGTTGAATCCTCACGAAGACCTGATCTACTTGCTGCAAAGGCTGATCGAGACACAAGAGGACGCGTGAACCCCAAGCGCGACACTGTGCCAGGCTCGGTCGTTGTATCGATACATTACTTGCGACAGGACGTTGTAGTATAGATTGCCACCTGTAGTCACTGAAGTAGCATTCATACAACCCATCTCAATCTAATATGTAGACATCGATCCTTCGACTTCTGTATTACATTCCTCGTCTCCTCGCCCATATCACTCTAATCGTCCTTGCCCAAGCCCGAGCCTACATCCGCCCACTCCTCCGCGACCCTCTTCAGCTTATCCGCGCGCGCCTTCACGTCCACCAAGCAGTCGCTCCCCAAGAACAGCCACAGCGGCAGCACGCCGCCCTTGTCCTTCGCGCGGCCCTCGCCCTTCACGACGTCGACGAGCGCGTCCATGCCCTTCGCGGGGTCGCCCTGGTTCGGCAGGCGGTGGCGGTTCTCGACGCGCTTCCGCAGCTCCTCGCGCGCGCGGTCGTAGTCCGCGATCGGGGTGCCGACCATGGGCATCGAGAGCCCGGTGTCGAAGATGCCGGGCACGACGACGGAGACGCGGATGTTAAAGGGCGCGACTTCGGCAGAGAGCGTCTCGCCGTACGCTGGGAAGGACTCAGCCTCAAAAGAAATGAGCAGGAGGGATCACATGAAGACGTACAGTGCACTGCTGCCTTGGAGGACGCATAAGGCGCTGGGATGGGTTTGAGTTTGCTATCGGCATCAGGAATAGGTGTGACACAGGTATGGCTTACAAGGACCCTGTGGCATTGGCAGGAGTGTGAGATCTCGTTCACAGCGTGGATGGGCGACCTACCAGAAACTCGTTGCGATATCCAGTCCTGCTGCCATAGATGAGGACGGTGCCCGAGCGGCGCTCGCGCATATAGGGCAGGACTGCATTCGTGACGTTCACGGTACCTCCGTAGTTTGTCGTCATGACCTTCATCATATGCTCAAGGCTAGCGAGGTAGATGTAGCGGGACCTAATTCTTACGACTTCAGCAAGACTTACCCCTGTTCTTCGCTCGGACCAACACCGCCGCCAACGCCAGCGTTGTTTACTAGGACGTCGATGCGACCCCAGTGTCCCACTGCTTTCTTTACGATTTCTTTGACGAGAGGAGTAGGGGACGTGATATCAAGCTCGAGGACGGTGATACGACTACGATCTGTATTGGGATCCGAGAGCAGTGGCTCAAAACGCGTCGTGTCCCGAGCCGTGGCCACAACACAGTCGCCGCGGGCAAGTATGCGCTTCGTGAGCGCCAAGCCAAGCCCCTTCGATGCGCCTGAAATCAACCATGATCATAGAATGCGACGAAAACGGATGATGCGACTTGCCAGTGACGAACCACACCAGTTGCGCTTGCGACATCGCTCTCGGTTTGCTCTGCAGATGGAAGAGGAGGGAAAGACTTACTATGACGAACGCGTCTCAGCAACCCACTATATATAATGGGCGGCGCGCCACGAGCGTTCGTCAGACAAGGTGGTATCGATCCTCGCATCTATCAGAACAAGCTCCTTCGGTGTCCGGTTCTTGATGTTCTCAAAATGTCTGGCGCCTCTTCAGGGTGAAACCGGTTGACATTTGACACGGGTTGTAATAGCACAAGCCAATCTTCGACTTGGGCCGTAGACTAGCGTTGGCAACACACCTGGCTGCAAACCTTGGTCGTTCACATATGAAATCACTTGCGGAAACATGGGCCGGTTGGCATATCGAGCGCTTCAACGGGGTAATGGATAGTGGAGGTAGTCAGGGACAGCAGTCACGGCATGTCTATGAAAGGTTCAACAGCTGCGAAATCTTGGACGCAACGTCTGAAGATGAGAGCCCTTCAACCTCGACGTGTTTCTCCTGCCCTCGCTCTGCAGCATCGACTGCCTTCAGTACCTTGGGTGGAGATGTTGCGACGTTACAACGACGCACCAAACCGCGCAAATACCCTCGCAGGGGTTCCCTTCGCCTGCCGGATGAGAATGGGAAGGTCGGGGTTGTGTTGCTTGAGTGTCGGGTAGTGGGAGGTGATGAATTGCCTACAAGGGCTCAGCAGCTGCGGCAAGAACAAGAGCTAGTGAACTGACCGAGTGCCAGAAGACGCAGGGCCTGACTGGCAGCAGAGAATGCGGATTTCCCTGACTGCAGGAGAGAGAGCCTTGGCGAAGGACGACATGGTGGCCGAGTAACAAGTGCGAGGAGCTGGGCGCGTCCAGTGAGCCGCCGGGAATTTCGGGCAGCATTACGACGAGTGACATAATTCCGTGTGAGCGTTATGTCCATATATGGATGGATAAGGGGCCTTAGAATGCGCGCGTTGTTGAACACCCAGCGCGACGACCGCGTTGTTCCTGGCGCTCTTCTTTGCCCTCCCTTCACCGTCGCAATCCGCGACCCCGCCGCCATGGACGATGAGCAACGCCGCCAGGATGACTGGGCCAAAGACCGCAAGAACCGCCTCCCCACCTTCACAGAGGTCCTCTCCCGTCGGACGCGCCCCCCCGTGGATCTCTTCATGTTCTAGTGAGTTGCCAGGCTGCCGCGACGTACCGTCTACCTCATGCCCACGTCGTGATCGACAACATACAGCCTCTTCCTGCAACGTGAGGGTGCAGAAGACATTCTAGACTTCTGGCTCGACGTCCAGCAACACGAGAACCTCTGTCGCGCTTACTTCAAGGACGTCCGCAAGTCCGGCCGCACGATCCGCGAGGACTGGCCCGAGTACTGGGACTATGCCCGCCGGCGAGGCTCGATCTACGGTACCGTCGTGGGCCTGAATCCGCACACGGGCACGAAGAGGAGCACGGCGAGCACGGGCGAAATGCTTTCTGAGCAAGACAGGCAGAACCTCGCCGCGACAGGCGACGAGAAGGCCGCCCGCAGCCCCAGCCCTCGCGTCAGGTCAATTTCTCCAGGCGGAATCACAGCCGTTGGCACCACCGAGCCGCCACGCTCGACCACTCCCTTTTCCCTCTCGGGGCGTACGCCCACGCTCTTCAAACGGGCCTCTCGTGCGCCAACGATCATTCCCCGCTCGCAGGCGATCACGCGCCAGGACCTCATCGCGTCAGCAGAGCGCATTTACTACCGCTACTTGTCTCCCGCGGGGAATACCCCAGGGTCGGCAGAGAACCACGAGATCTACCTTCCCCCTGCGTTGCGCATCCACTCGTTCCCGCTGAGCAGCACGCACGAGCCAAAGTCGCAGAACGAGATCTCGCTCATGGCCCAGATCCCAGACATGTTCCACGCGCAGAAGGAGTACTGCTACCGGGCGATGGAGCAGGATGCGTTCCCGCGTTTCCTGCGTGCGAAGGCGTTCGGCAACTTGACCCCCGTTTCTGCGCTCGTGAGACTGATTGCGGGCCTGGTCATCCTCTGGGTCGGCCTTGCGGTTGACTTCTCGCTCATCTTCCTTGACGTTCAGCCTAAATCCAAGCGATTCTTCGTAAGCGTATCCTCTCAGAACTAGTGAGAAGAGCATACACTGACGTTAGGAACGCAGCTCTTCATACCATACACTCTCGCCATTCTCTTCCTCATTTCGCACCAGTACGAGCTCGACCCCGTCCTCGTCTTCCTCGGCCAGTCCGAATCTACACCATTCCGCACCCTCAGCATCCGCGAGCCGTATGTCAAGAAGCTGCTGCTTGGCCGTGCAATCTGGGTGTCCGTCCTCGTGGCAGCGTGCTCCGTGGCGCTCACCATGATCTTCTGGGCTGTACCCGGACACAGGCTCTGAACACGAACCTGCATTGGCCCTGACGACGAATGACCTGACGTCGGTACGCTGCGTCATGACGTTAATCTATGTTCTCGGTGTGTGTGTGGACCGTGGCGTTGGCTCGGCGTTGTGGACTCGAGGGTACGCTGGCATGTCTCTTACTTCTTCTCGTCGAGTCTCGTCTTCGCTTGCATCCTTATTGCTCAGTAGTACGTTGTCCCAGTTCGTCGGTTATCTCGATACTTTATACCCTTCTTCCTAAACCCGCTGTCGCTCGTTTCCAACTCCCGGTCTCCTCGTCTACAAACCCTCTACCCGTCGTCCTCTCAAACCCTCCGGCGTTCACCCCCTTCTTGTGATCCCACCCTTCCTCCTTTCCCCGACGCTTGGCTGTTCCCCCCGAGCTAGATATATTTTGATTTATGGCCCAAAGCGTCTGTATGCTAGCAGTGATACCCACTGGTCTACCCCAATGGACCGACATCGCGAGGAAAATATAAGTGAGGGCCTGATAAGGGGTAGCGGATTATATGAAGGGAATCAATGTACAGCGATACTACGAATAAGCGTAGAATTCGACTAAGATCAAGTGCTGCAGGGTCGACGGACGACCTAGCTGAAGTATTTGTAAGGGGTGGTGTCAACGGCGGGCACGGACAGCAACGCCTGTGACTTGCATTAGGAGGACTGCGCAAGAGCTGCTGCTGCTTGTTCGGCCTCGCGCTTCTGGTATTCTGCTACCTCTTTCTTGTACTCGTCAACGTATCGCTGTGAACAGGCAGTCAATGGCACATGGATTATCCAAGAGCTGAACATACATACCTCCCTCTCCTCTTGGGACGCGGCATGCCACATCTCACTGATCTTCTTGCCCCGAATGGCGATCCCCTCCTGCATGGAGACACCAACGGGCGCCTCAAGCTTGTCCCAGTGCTCCTGATGGAACCTAAGGACAGACGGGTCGTCAGCGACTGTCTGCGCGATTGTATGAACCGTCTCAGAGTAAAAGGGCTGCTCACTTGATGTACGGAGCAACAGGACGCTTGAGGTCTTCGCTGACCTTGCCAAGCCTCATCTTCTGGAGTTTGGCGGCCTTGATGATGCGTGGGTGGGCAGTTGTGTACCACTGCTGGATGCGCTCATTGTACTCTTTCTTGAAGACCTCAGCCTTCTTGCGGTATTCCTGCCGTCGCACGCGGATCAGTTATTTCCCCGAAGGATGGGAGCGCCGGGGCCGAGCTCTCAGGCTGTTCAGCCCTCAAGAGGAGACACGTACATTCTTGGCCTCTTCATCCAACGCATTCCACTTCTGTGCTCCTTCCGCAAAGACTTTGTTGATCTCCTCTCTGGTCTTGCCCGCCAAACCAACTCCCGCTTGGTATTCACTGATGAAGACCATGTATGCATTCGGGGGCGACTTTGGTGGGCGTTGGTCCTTGGGGATCTTCAGGTCTGCACAAGCGATAGAGCAGACCGAGGGGGAGGGGGATTTTACAGGGTCAGCTCCCTGCCTTCACGTAGCATGCGTACTCAATTCGTACGGACCTCGTAGCGGAGCCTTGATACGGCTCGCAAGACCATCCTTCTGTGCAGCTTTGCGCTCCTTGGCCTGCAGGTCACGCTGTTTCTTGCGCTCCCTAGCCTTCAACTCACGCTGTTTCTTGCGCTCCTTCTCGCGTTCCTTACGCGCACGCTCCTTCTCCTTCTCCTTGGCCTTGGCTGCTTTCTCCTTTTCAGCTGCCCGTTTCTCAGCAGACTTCCCTTTCGTGGCGGACGGTGCACGCTTCTTCGCTGGCGCTTTCTTGTCGGCCGTAGCCTTGTCCTTCGCTGCAGCGCGGGGCTCGAAGGCGGGCGCGGTCGTCAAGAATGTCCGCGCAACGACGCGCTGGCGCGCGATGGCCGTGAAGTGATTCCCAGCCAGCAAGCCGCTGGGCATGTAAACGCGAGATAGAACGCGTGCTGCGAAGCTAGGGAGCATGGTTGTGGACGCGTGCAGTCTGGGTGAGGATGGGTGCGACTGCAATAGCGATGACGGAATGTTGCTGGGAGTTGGTCGGTTATGCCCCTTTATGGCGGAGAGTTACAGGTTATCGTGCATAAACAAAGAATAATTGAGCGTGTGAAATGCAAGGAAATATAAGTAGAGCCGAGGCTCATCTCCTTCATAAAGTTCACATACGGCCGTGACCTCGTCGCATTCAGAATTCCGCGTCGCAGAAGTTGAACTTCATCGCTACACCTACAAAGTGCTAAGTAAATTAGCTTCGTTCAGATTCCTCGCTGGTTCCACAGAATTCACGAAACGCTTGTATAGATCGCGTCTTCACTCTCCAGAATGCCATCTACCTGAGGCAGCGAGGCTGCGGTCACGGTGTCCCAAGGTCCTACTGTCCCCCAACGTAGTCCAAGCACTGACTATCGTCCACGGGCTACGCTTCCTTGCACCGGTAACTTATGTCAATGGGCGTGAGCCAGGTCGTCGATACTCGTCTTCGGCACGACTGGCGGGGGCTGACGAGCATGGTAGGCGAATACAATGACATTCTCAGCCTCTTGTCAGCCCACTGTCAGCATCCATGGTCACTCGGTGACCAGTCCAAGCTGTTTGCGCCAGGTTGTATAGCATTCATCCAAGTCTCTCACAAGCTGGGCGCGAAAACTCGCGATGCCTAAACTGTCCAAGACGACCAGGAGCAATGTGCGACGCTTTCTACTCGATGTCATCAAGCCTACGCCAACCCTAGGCAAACGTGCTCGCGAGGACGATGTCAGCGAGCACAACAGCAAACTCCGCTCAGTCGCGCCTACTCGGGTCATCAATTCCACAACGCCCGCTGCTTGCACAAAGCCCGCGTGCATCGCACTGCAGAACGAAGATGTGGACGAAGACGCCGTCGTGATCACCGCACTCAACGTCGTGCCCTTCTGCTGCCACGCTGATCTGGTCACCATGAACCGCACCCAGCTCCTCGCAGTCGCAGAAACGCTCAACGCCAAGCTCCCGCTCGCGCTGCAGATTGACGTTGGTCGGGCGCGCTCCGACGCATTCATCCGGAACTCGATCGAGCTCCTCGTGGGCCTGCGCCAGGAAATGCCCCCGGCGCCCCAAGCGGACACGCTCGCACACCTTCTGCGAGACTCCCCCGCGCAGTCCCNGTCTANGCCCAGCGTCTCCCCTCGCTGGTCGTAGCCGCTCGAACATGTCGCTCGCCACCCCTGCACTCGCGATGCTCCGCGAGGAGGACGAAGGCAGCTCGCGCGACTCCGACCGCCCTCAGAAGCGCCGCCGTGTCGCTGCGCAGCCATCTTCCCCCACGTTCATCCTCGACTCCCGCCGCCCGATCACGCGTGCACAGTCGCACCGCGTCGCGCCCATGGTGACCAGCGCGGAGTCCCCGACTGCGAGCATGCGCGTCCTGCGCACGCGGAGCCAGAAGCTCCCGGAGCGCACGCCCCTCTACCCCAGCATTCTCTCCAACGTCACCGTCACTCGCGGACGGAGCACTACGCGTGGAAGGGACGGGCTCTTTGCGAAGCGGGCGAGCTTCGCGACGACGTCTACGCCGAAGAAGCGTGCGATGGCTGCGGTGAACTCGCCCGAATCAGCTGCCCCGCGTTTTAGACCCGTCTTCGCGGACATCAAGCAGGCAATGGATGGGCAGCCCCGCGGGATTGCTTGCCTCGACGACAGCACGGATGTGAGCGAAGTGACCTTCGGGATCGACGGCTTGACGATGCCGCTCGTCGAACAAGACAGCTCGGATATGGACGTCAGTAGTGGGTATTAAGGCCTCTGGCGAGAGCGAGATGAGATGAGCAGTAAGGCCACTGGTATGTGATGTACGCTTGATTGCCAGGATGGTTGAGGCAAGCAACGGATGCGAATATGGCTTGTGACCCCAGCATACACAGTACGATCTCGGTAAACCAATCCTATCTGCCACACTTTGCGCGTACTTCGCATGATCGACTCTCACGACGGGCTTCAAAAGGTATCATTGGCTCGTTTTACAATGCGTTATGAACATGACACGATACAGCTACACGATGCATGATATATGTTTGACTTTGCCCCCCTAGATGCTGCTGAGCACCGCGTCCACGCCAGAGACGGTCACCTTAGTCGGGTCGGGCTCAACCTGTAAGCCAAATTCGCACCGGGTGAGTGATCTATGCCAATTGTTGCGCCTAGTGATTGGGTACGTACACCAAGGTACTTGACCTTGAGGTCGTCGAGGACGAGCGCAAAGCGCGTAGTGCGCTTGCCCAAGCCGATACCAGCACCAGAGAGGTCAACGGTGAGGCCCAGCTTGGACGTCCATGCGGTGTCGGGGTCCGAGAGTGCGAGGATCTACGCCGCCCGTGAGTTCAGCTTCGACATCCTGCGCCGCGAAGATGCAGCAATCGACTAACCTTATCACCGAAGCCGAGGATGCGGCTCCACCCGCTCAGGACGAAGGGGTCGTTCGCGGAGAGGACGGCGATCTCATCGATGCCCTTCGCCTTCAGCTCGTCGACCTTGGCGAGGTAGGGCGGCGCGTGGTTTGCGTGGCACGAAGGCTGGAATACGATGGTTCAGCACTGATTGACCAACATTCTTGCACAGATTGGAGGGTAAAGCGACGTACGGTGAAGGCGCCGGGGACGGCGAAGATCAGGACTTTTTTGCCCTTCCACGCATCGGTGGAGACCTTCGAGGCTGTCGTAAATGAGGGGATCGTCAGCGATGCGCTATACGACGATCACCCGGCGATCTAGACGCGGGGCACATTAGGTCAACGTACGGATACCGCACGCGCTGGCCTCTGCGAGCTCGGGCGTGTAGGGGACGTGTACGAAGGTGCCCTGGGGGACCTCGTCGCCGACCTTGATAGAGGGAGTGGCCATCGTGTTTGATCTGGTGTCTGGAGGAGGAGGGGTGATAGAGAGGGATGACTGAGCGGGTGCTTGGTCTGATACTCTCGCGGACGCAGTCTCTTTTATATCGCGTCGAGCGTCCCCGCGAAGCACGCCGCACGCATCCAATTCTGGGACATATGCTCCCTGGGCGTGGGGATGATGTGGACGGTGTATCCACTGGCACGGTGCGGATTGCGTTATCACGCCAAACCCTACATTATTCCTGTTTCTATGCACAAGCTGAGCCAGTGGCGGGCAGTCGCAGCTGATAGTAATACTCCATGCTTATGCGACGATAGGCATTCGGGCTTCTTTACAGCTGAGCCGCTGATTCCGCACGAAGTTCTGTTGTCGAGAACACCGCTCGGTGTTGAAGCTGGCTCCGTGCGGCACGGCTTCGGTGTCTGATGCTGTCTGTTCTGCGTCGCATGTCAGTGCAGCCGCGCATGTGCTACGGCGGTCGTCCTAATCGATGTCGTGCTGTCGAAGCCCTGGTGCTTTGTTCCGATGGCGCATCGGGGGATGGAACACCGTCGTGGACAGCAGGGGCTCATGGTGATGCAATCCTTACAGGAGAACACATCATTTCATGCAGAGTGCCAGATATCAGGGTGCGTATCCATAGGTTTGTTTGACAGGCTGAGGGTACCATCCGACCACCGCGCTCATTTGATAGATGTTAGGCATATACTCACGGAGTCACGGTGCCAATCCTCAGTGCGCCATCAAGGGATTGGGGTTTCGGATGGAGTCCGTTTCTTCTTCGAGCCTGCGCGAATTGCCTTTCAGAGTTCTGTTCACTTCACTGCGAATACATCCAAATATCCGTGGCTTCTATATACTCCTACACCGTTGGGATTATAGGTGACTAACCCGCGAGGGATCCGATAGTCAGACGGCGGCAAGAACGGCGTCTGCGCCGGAGACGGTCACACCGCGCTCGGGCTCGACACCGACGTACTTGACCTTGAGGTCGTCGATGACAAGCGCATAGCGCTTCGTGCGCGTGCCGAAGTCGACCGCAGAGAGGTCCTGCGAGAGGCCGAGCTGCGCGGACCACCGTGCGTTGGGGTCGGAGAGGGCAAGAACCTACCAAACGCACAAGCAGTCAATCAGTTATCATATTGCAACTTCTTCTAGGAATTGGCACGGTAGATGCGTACCTTGTCCTTAAGACCGAGGAAGCGCGCCCAGCCGCTGAGGACGAAGGCGTCGTTGGCGGCGATGATGGCGATCACGTCGACGCCCTTCTTCTTGAACTCGTCGTACTTCTCGAGGAATGGCGGGACGTGGTTCGCGTGGCACGTGGGCTGTACTCACACGTCCAGTCAGCACATCCGTACGGGGCAGTTGATATGTCGCGTAGATGCCAAGGGGGCGTGCGGGGAGACGATAACGTACCGTGAACGCGCCCGGGACGGAGACGAGGACAACCTTCTTGCCTTTCCACTCGTCGGTGTTCAGCTTGACCGCTGCGCCGTCAGATGCACGTCAGTTCGACAGATCGGACAGATCGCGGGCAGCGCGCGAGAGGTGGTACGTACGGATGCCGCACGCGGAGTGATCCTCGAGCTCGGGCGTGTAGGGAATGTAGGTGAACGTCCCCTGGGGGATCGTGTCGCCAACCTGGACCTTGACTTCGGACATGGCGTTCGATGCGTAAGTTCTAGCGAGGATAGATGGCGAATGGGCACTGATAACAGCGGTAGTAGCACTGGCTAGGGTCGACGACCGATAGCGGGTCGTAGCAGCAGGTGCTTTATAGCGGGGGACGGTCATGTGACTGGGGAAGGTGGTTAGTAACCTGCATCCCGCGAGCTTGCGTGCGCCGGATGACCGGGGCAGTCCGATATTCCGAGTAGCACGAAGCAGGTCCGTAGGGGCACGCTTGACAGAGGTGCAGCTGTACATGGCTGGCAAATCACTCGGCGAACGGTCCAGACGAGGTGAGGATCCAGGAGAAAGAGACACGGTGGCAGCAAGCGCCCGTCGCGTGTGAGTATGCGCGGCGGAATGTCTCTAGTACACGTACAAGCTTCCCACCGAGAAAGTTAGGAAGACAGCTTATTTATCAGAACACATAACTAGAGAACTTTGGAGGTACTTCCTAGAGCACAGGACTCGAGCCTAAGGCTTTCAGGGAGCGTGATGACAGTGCAACATTCGAGTACCCGTGACTTGACCTCTCTCTCAGTCAGCTTGCAAGCTGCGCTCACATGCAGATTGAGCTGCGTGTTTGTTATACGACATGGTACGACATTTCTGAGCAGACATAGCCGCCAATCGTGTCATGATACCATTTGCCGCGCCAAAATGACGTTGATGTCATTCTCTGACAAACTCACTAACATCCAAGTTCTGTAGCGTCATGTGCAGTGCTTGAAAGTTCGACCGACTTGATAGCATTAGCAAGATGTCGACAAGTCACATGTGTGTCGGCCAACGGTCGTGTCGTGCTCGAGAGTGTCCTCCGGGATTCGTGATGCAGATTATACATTAGCCATGTTCACTATAGTCTGCTCAGATACCTGCAATCGTACATCGACCGGACGTGCCTGCGTGCGAACACCCTGGGTATCGCGTCCACGTCCGCTATGCAATCGTACATCCCTCTGGTATATTGGGCATTCCGTCTGCACCGAGGTCAAGACCTGGCGGTAGGGGGCCCATGATCTCGGACGGTGGCGAGCCGTATTCTTGCATCTACCATGGCGCACACGGTCAGACGTCACTGATGACACGGTTGACGGTATTGCATACGCACCTCCTGCATCAATTCCACGACCTTCATCCTCGCCTGCGTGTCCTCATCGGTGTTGTTGGTACTTTCGAATATCGCCACAATCTGGGCAACGACTTTCGATTGTGATGTGTACCGCTTATGGTCTTCTGCGCTCATCTTTGAGGCGTTATCCTTCAAATATGAGGGGTACTGTGATGTTGTCAGAGAACAGTATATGTAGGTAAAGCCAGACTAGCCACTCACCTTGTCGTTTAGCTCTTTGAGAGGCTCGTACAGGACCTCTTTGCTCATAAGCTGAGACATCATGTTCTCTAGCAGCCCCTGCAGCTCCTCTTCTGACTCCGTGCCTTCAACCTCGCTCGCAAGCCGCGAGAAGATGTTGTCAAGGTCTTCCTCCTTTACGGTCGCCTCGTCCGCCTATGATTGCCCGTCATCTTTCAGCATATCTGGCTTCGCGGCCGGTATGAGCGTGCTTACCTTCCGATCGCTCTCTTTGAGCTTGTCCATCATCTTCTTGATGCTCTCTTGGAAGGAATCCGCGGGTTCGCTAGACGAGCTGGCGCTAGGTGCGCTCTCAGCAGCCTTGCCCTTGGCCCCGACGTCCTCAGCAGACATCGAGCCGTTCATGCCCTCGACCAGCATCGCCTCCCATGCGGCCTGGAACGCCTTCGCCCGCTCTTCATCTGTCGTGCCCTCCTCCACTTTCGCGAGGTCTGGGATATCCTCCAGCCCCGCACCCTGAGCGATGTCCCGGAACAGGCTCTCCATGCCTTTCGTGAGCTCTCGCGCGAAGTCATCGTCTAGCCCATCCAAGCCAAACGGGTCGGGTTTCTTCTGCTGAGACGCAGGTCCTGTCGATGATGTGCCCTTTGTGGGTGGCGTCTGTGATGTGGCGGCAGCGGATGCGGGGGCGGGTTTCGCTGCTGGCTTCGGAGGAGCATTGAATTGCTCCAGAACATCTAGGTTGCGTGCGCGGGTCAGGTAATGCGTGCTTGAAAACATATGGGAAAGCGCACCATCTAGATCATCCAAGTCCTCTTCTTCGACGGTGGTCTTGCGTGGCGCGGCCATGGCGGGGTAGTGCTAGAAGGACACGGATCGTGTGGGGAGCGGCGTTAAGCAATGCGTGAGGCCGATGTCTCTCGGGCACACAGGTTTCGCAGGTTCCTTCGTTTCCGCGCTGCCTCTGCGCTAGACACAATGGTTTGAACACGCGAGAGAGGGAGGGACTCAGGGAGAGAGCAAGCGTGGATTGACTCTGGTCTCGCGATCGCTCTCAGCGCCGGAAGAGAGATCCTGGCCAGAATCACGCGCCCACGGGGATATGGGCGCCTGTTTGCACTCCTAGGGACGCGACGACATCGGGCGCTTAGCCACCACGACCTGCTGAACGCCGTCATCTCTGCGCAGCCGAGCGAGGGTCCCGGCGCGTACCCTCTCTTGCTCGTCGACGAGCACGGACGCTCCTTCAGCGCGGACCACGACGAGCCCGGAGACGACAAACCCATATACGATGGGCATCCTTCCCAAGTTCGGCCATGGCTCTGGCTCCTCTCTTCCCTTCCCAATCCTCCTTGTGGCTGGGATTTGCACAGTGATCGCAACGTTCGTCTCGGCCATGTCGATCATCATGCACCTCAAAAATTATCGGAAACCCCATCTACAGCGGTGCGTACTCTCAGTCGTTCCTATGGCTACGGCGACTGAGCTGCAATTGCAGACAAGTGGTGCGAATCATGCTCATGGTGCCACTGTACGCAATCGCATCCTTCATATCATTATTCTCTCTGGAAGCAGCGTTCTTTATTGATGCTATACGAGACGTCTACGAGGTACGCACCCACCACTAGCAAGGTTCGCTCGTGATGGCAATGAAGTGATCGGCAGGCCTTTGTAATCTACTGTTTCTTTGACTTGCTCATCGCATACCTTGGCGGGGAGCGGTCGCTCCTGATCCTACTCCATGGTCGCCCACCGAAATACCCCGTCTTTCCTGGCAATCTGTTTTGGCGGGAAGTCGATGTCAGCGACCCATATACCTTCCTCTTCCTCAAGCGCGGCGTTATTCGTAAGTGAATTGTTGCTCCCTCTCCGCAGTTTATTCATTCCCGCTCCCAGAATACGTACAAGTGAAGCCAATACTCGCACTTGCGACGGTCATTCTCAAGGCTGTCGGAAAGTACAACGAGGGCGACCTCCGCGCAGGCTCTGGGTATCTCTATGTCAGTATCGTGTACAACGTTAGCATATGCTTGGCGCTGTATTGTCTCGCTATCTTCTGGATGTGCGTGAGTGAAGACTTGAAACCCTTCCGGTACGTCCTCGTATGTTCCTTCGAGTCCGGACTACTCGGACTGACTGCTTTTCATTAGCCCCATGCCCAAATTCCTCTGCGTGAAGGGTATCCTCTTCTTCTCTTTCTGGCAATCGATCTTCATCTCCATCCTCGTCGCTAGTGGCGCGATCAAAACGCTAGGCCCGTATACCGATAGCGAACACATCTCCCTCGGCCTCACGGATACCCTCATCTGCTTCGAGATGCCGTTCTTCGCGATTGCGCACATGTATGCCTTTGCGACGCGCGACTACGTCGACAAGCATGCAGCGTTTGTCGCGCGCATGCCGTTCCCCCATGCCTTCCGAGACGCGTTCGGATTCAAAGACGTGGTGGAGGACGTCAAGGCGACTCTCCGCGGTGAGGGCATGGACTACCGTGAATTCGAACCGAGCGAGGGGCAAATTCATCAAGGTGCTGGCCGTGATAGGCGGATTCGCGCAGGATTGAGATATAGCCAAGGTGGGCGCCGGAAGTACTGGCTCCCGCAGCCTGCCACCGCTTCCCGGCCTCCAACCAAGTTTGAGCGCAGGGTCAACAGAGCCGTCGAGCGCATCGCAGGGCCCGACCAGACGGAAGAGGTATATGCACCATTGCTCCGCAATCAAGCTGCAGACGTTGTGCATACAGCACAAGACCTCCGTTCCCCGCCCGACGAGGGCTTCTCGCTCTTCGCGGGAGACGACCTCGCGGACGAAGGTTATGAACTTCCCTTTGGTGATCTGGACGACGCAGACGAGGAGCTCTTCGCGCACAGTCGACAGTACCTCTTCGGGGACTACAACTACCCATGCGTCGACATCAGCTCCGAGCTCGCGCGCAAGACGATGTGGGTCGAGGAAGAGCGCATCCTCCGCGACGAGCACAGTGCGTGGTTCTCGCCCGTAGGCGGCGCGCGTCGAGCTCCCGCGTACGGTGCAGTAGACAGTTCCGCCCCGCGTCCTAGGGTTGATTCGAACGGCTCAGATGGGATGCGCGCTAAGGGCAAGACGCGGGAAGTGCGCATCGCGCCGCAGGACGTCGTCATCGACAAGGAGACGGAGCATCTCTCGCCCCCACGCGGGTCCGGCGGAGTCCAGCTGCGCTACACGAGCGCGAAGACATCCCCCNATCAGCTCTCCAAAGGGGCGAACGCACATCGCGCAGTCGATATCCCGCACCGGCTCTTCCTCACCACAGACGGGATCTTCGTCCAAGAGCAGCCCGCGCAATGGCCGGCCACCTCCGTCGCCCAACCCCCCGACGGAACGCTCGGCCCTGCCTCCGGACGCGGTCGATCTGGTTGTAGAGGACCCACACGCAGGCGAGGAGGAGATGACGCGCGAGCGGCGCAAGGGCGAGCCGGCGGTACGCGGTGGGTCTGCGCTGCATCGCGTGTACCGCCGCGGGTACGTCGTGGAGGCGGACGGGCAGCGTGAGCGGGGCGAAGTCGAGGTTGAGCATGCTGGCTCGTCCATGTCGCCACAAGCGGAGGAGGGAAGAGAGGTGTTTGGCGTCGGGGACGACGCGGACATGGATGTGGACGAGGTCATGTATCTCGAGCAGCGTGCGGTCGAGGACTCGGTGGTTGTGCGGGCGGAGACGCCCCCTGCGCACGCGCGGATTATCGTCGACGTACCGGAGGACAATCCTTGGGCATAGCGTGGGGCCAAGCACTCATCAATGTTCGCAGCATCTAGCTATTTATTTCTAGGATTTTGGGACGTTGGCTGTATTGTACCTACATATCAATTGTCTGAATCGAGAGCACATGCGTAATGCTGTTATCCCTGCTATCTCAGTGTCTGTGTTCGAAGGTATACATACGATTGAGTGTATGAATGACATCAGTAACAAGGCGCATCCTTCAAGCTCTCGACGCTCTTCTGCAGCATCTCCTGCGCCCACTTGACTTTCTCGTTCTCATTCTCGTTCTCCCCGCTTCGCTTCGCCTGCAGCAGCACGACCAGCGATAGGAAGACGGTGTACCACAGCCGCTTCGTCTTCTGCCGCGCGAACACGATGACCGGCCCGCCATAGCCCNTCGACGAACGCCTGGCTCGGGTTGAGCAACATCGTCTCCAACAGCGGGTCGCCCCAGAGCGCGTGTGAGACCGACGCGAAAGACGTCACCGCGACCTCCGCATCTTCCCCGCCCGGGGCACCCGTCTCCAGGTCGAAATCGACAAACGTCGACTCCTCGTCCCCGGTGAACGAGATCAACGACGGGACCTCGCAGTCGTCGAACAGGAAGAAGCCGATCGCGCGCGAGAGCGCCCGGCGCACGTCTTCGTACGGGAGCGCGATGCCCGCGCCGTGCGCCTCTTCGAGCACGCCCTCGATGAGGAGCGTGAAGGCCTCCTGCCAGCTATAGAGCGCGTCGCGCTCCTGCGAGGGCAGCCCGAACCAGTCGTTCTGCACGCGCTCGTGCAGCTGCTTGAGGTATGAGCCTGTGCGGAGGTCGAGGAGGGCGGCTTGTCGGGGCGAGAGCTTGCCGGATGCGCGCGCGACGGAGAGGGGGATGCCGCGGGGGTGTCCGAGCAGGAGGTAGGAGTAGGGGACGATGGAGTTGGAGGTGTCAAGTGCGTGCACTGGGGGATGGGGGATGTCGGTTTGTGAGGAGAGAAGATTGAGGAGAGCGTGTTCGGTGGCGAGGGTATTTGGAGCGTAGGTGACGGAGGACGAAGTCGATGGGAGGGTAGCCTTGAGGATATAGGACGTCCCGTCATCTACGCGGACGGCATAGGCCTTGGTAGGGGTGAAGATCCTGAGTAGCGGCATGAGTCCATATCATCTTCCGATGCGACGAGGGGTCCTCGACGCACTCGAAACCGGTTCGATTGAGAGGCTTGAACTCGGCGATGGTGGTAGGCTCTCCGCGATGCTTTTCGAGGATGCGTTGCGCGTCTTCTAGTGTTACGTACCCCATGTTCAGCCTTATGCCTAAGTTTGCGACGTCGTATTTGGTACGTGATGGAAGCAGGACACAGAAGTCAGAAAGCTGCAAGCTGCGTGGGTGGATGAGTCCAAGGAGCAGGAGCGCTTAGCGCCGGATAAGATAACGCACGAATCTAGGGCGCCTACAGCGCTTGGGCGATCGGCGTCGGAGGACCATCTGGGCCTGGCGTACCGTCCGGGGTGTGCTCGCCATTGCCCAGCACCTCCTCAAGTTCCTCCTCTTCCTCGCTATCATTGCTCTGCCTACCACTCGGCGTGTCTGTGCCCTCGCTAGGTTCAGGCGCGGGGACGACTTCGGTTGCGCCGTCCGGGATGCGCGGATCCCAATCCAGCTCCTCCGGTTCCTCCTGCTCAACCTCGACGCGTGCCTTCCAGTCGTACTTGTCGCGAAGGAGCGTGACGGCGCGCGTCGCACGCTCGACACGTTGGTCGTGTTCGACTCGTATCTGCTCGCACTCCCGCNAGAACGTCGTCGTACTCGACGTGCTTTCCACCAGGGCGGGGCGCGGTGGCCTAGGACTCCGAGCGAGCCCTTCGTCTCCATGTGCTCCGCGAGGTGTCGGACGGTCTCGTTCTCGTAGCGCAAAACGTCCGTGGTTTGCTGGTTCCGCAAGAGAGGGATGAGCTCGTTATCGAGTTGGGCGTCCGTCAAGGGTACACGGGGGTGTAACGCAATCTTCTCGAATGGATTTCCCTGGGTATTGGTGCCAGCTTGATGTGCAGCGAGAAGTGACATAGACAGGTTGTGGGACTGAGAGAGAAGGATGTTGTACTTCGAGAGGATGTCGGGCCACGCGGGCATGACTGGCTGTCCGCCCATTTCAATCGTCCGTTGCAGAAGCTGTATAGACTCTATGATCTGGTTGGCCTTGAACTTGAGCGACTCGAGTTGCGACACGGGAAGAGCTTGGAGGTCGAATGGGAGGCCAGCCGTCTCGGCGGGCTGCATGCCAGGTAGAGGAGGGTAACTTGTAGACGAGGAAGCCATGATGGTCTTATAGGCAAGATGATGGGAGATCGTAAGGAGTAGAGATATGCAAGCCTGCGAGGAGTACAGGCTTACAGCTAAGTAGAAGAGTACGGACTGCAGAGGACAAGGTCGCGCTCCGCCACCGACACGCGAACTCCCACGGACATTGCCGACCAGCGCGACATAGCCACGTGATGCTGGGACGCGCCGAACGCGTTGAGCTCAAGCCTCGCCGCGTTCATCGTCGACCTCATCGTCCACGACGATGGCCACCAACACTCCCCACCGGGCGCCATCCACGCCCATGACCGCCATACGCCCTACGCTCCTGTCACGAAGTGCCCCGTCCATTCCACCTGCCTCTCAGCTGTACGAACCTCTTGTCAAAGGCATTCTACGCCACCGACTGTACAAAATCTTTCTACACTCTGCACTCTTCTGCTGGGCACTTGTAACACTATGGATGACCTGGAGTAGGGGAGGCATGTTTGGCGTGGGMGCGAAGGAGTCGCTTCTGCTCCCACTAAAGCCATCTACGCTGGCTTTCACTGCAGCGACGTTCTTGGTGGGCGCACTGCCAGTCGTGGTCTTGCGGAAGACACATTTGGTAGGTAAGTCATGAAATGCCCCCAGCTTTCGTCTGCCCGTTTTCTGTCGACAATCCACTCGTGTTCATGATGCACTGATTCTTTCTCCATATTGTGGTAGCCTCACCTACACCGGCCACTTCGCCTTCCAAAATCCTCAGCGGAGCGTTACAGAAGCGGAGTACCAGCCACGCTCTCATAACCTACCTTCTTTCCTCCTTGTCGCTCCTCCTCATTCATATATTGATTACGGGAGCGTACGATCCTTCCGCTCCGGCCAATGCACGCCTTACATTGTTCGTGAAGTCGAGGTGCGTACTCRAAAGGTGTCGATCGACCGGTCTCACTGAAATATATCCACCCAGAAAGCACCCGTACTACCTCAACGGGCACCTTGTATATGTGCTTTTGTCGCAAGTGGCAGTCGCATATGCATGTCTTCTCCGATGCGTCCTCTTGGATMGGTTCGCGGTCCGCTGGGCGCCCACTCTYGCCTCACAAGGGGACAAGAAGATGCAGTCGTTTGGTCTTGCGCGCWTCGTCACTGTTGCGCTGACMACGCTYGTRTACRSTCTGCTYGTSACTGTAGCCCATCTGGCKGTCTTCGCTTTCGCGCGCTCTTTCGCCCTCCCTCTGCTGTATCAGCTTCCGTTTGTGCACCTGGTYCTMCGACCTTTCACSGCGCACTTCCTYAGAGGCGCGTGGACAGTCACYCTGCTRGCTCGCCATTGGTCCTTGGTGTCCCGTGCGTTCTATCTGGGACTCACCACTATTGCCATATGGGAATTTGCGGAAAGCGCATTCGATGCAATCGTCGCAGAGGTACTCTCTATGTCAAGCATTATGAGACCTACAACTYACCATTCGCGCATAGCCCGCAGCTGTTGCCCACCAAACCGCTGACCAAGGGCTGGCCTTGGTCTCCGGCATCACATCCAACGACATTTACCTCAAGCACTTCGCTTATGCGGAGTTGCGAGACTTCTCTTCCGAGGACTCTTCTGCGGCAAGTGCCCGTAGAACGACCCTTTTCGCGGATCAGAAGTACAACCCGAGTTTGTGGTCAACTCTTGCAAGAGAGTCTCTGATTACGCTTGGACGCGACTACCAGCTCTTATTGAGGCGAGGAAAGCCTGAAACGCCAGGTAAGTACGCCTCTTCATCTGATTACGAGTTCGTCAAAGCTCAACATCGCTATCCATTGTAGCCGCCGCCGCCCCTGCAGCCGCCAAACGAGAAGTCCCACTTCCGGCTCCTGCAACGCCGCTCATCCGCACCAAGGTTTACAAGCCAGCACAAACATCCCCACTTCACGCTGCTCTCGATACGTTCTCGTCGGATGGACCGTTGGCTGCTGCTGTGTCCGAGACTGCAGACGCCGGCGCGTCGCACATTCCTGAGCTCTTCCGGTCTGTGATGCCTACGTCGCCGCAAGCGAAGGCGGTAGAGACCGTCAAGAAGGCAGAAGAGAATGTAGCTGCACTCGTCACCCAGACGAAGGGGAAGTGGAAAGAAGGTGTTAGCGGCGCGCTTTGTGGGTACCTGCCGAAGGGTGTGGTGCAGACGGCCAGCCAGGTGAAGTCATGGTGGACGCGCGAGCGGGTACACAGGGTCGCGGAGACAAGCTTGCCGAACCGCTACATGGATGCATTGGCTGCGGAAGGTATGTGTCATGTGCCAGTTACTTCCGCCGGCATCCTTTCGAGGACGCATCCCGGGTACTGTTAACGTGTATGATGCTGATTCTCGGTTGAATTCCAGCTTTGTGCCGACTGACGTGCGCGTCGCTCACCGAGGACCGTTATGGCGTCGTCCAGCGCGACATCCCCAAAATCATCGAGGCGCTGCTCTCGTTCCTCACTGCGCTCGAAGAGTATCAAACCGAGCTGAACGCGTCATACGCCCTCCCACCTCCGGATCAGCTGCAACAATTGTCCCCCAAGGAGCTCGCCAAGAAGGAGACGCTCGCGATGGAAGCCGCACGCGCGGGCGAAGTGCTCAGCGTTGTCAGCGACGGTGCGTTCTATCTTGTAGTGCCCACAGATATGGTAGCTGACGAGTATATCACCGGCCCACAGCGGTCAAGGACGGTATCGTGCAGATCGTACGGACGTTTGGCGACAAGCTGTCCGCGTTCAAATTCCCGCCGCGTATCGCGAGGAAGCTTCAGGGGTTCGTTGATTACAACTAAATCACGTTCGGAAGCATAGGATTACTGCTCGTGGCGCGAACGTGCCTATGTGGCTTCCGGGTCCCGGTGATAGTAGGTGTGGCAACGGAACCGCTGGTCTTCCGTGAATCGACGGAAGCATGGTGAGTCATCGTGGACGATGACGATGAATGGCAACGCTATGAACGACGTAATGAGGGATGATACATATTACATATGGGTGGTTGTGTGAGCCTAGGCGTTTGCGAGGGATAATGGAAGGGGTCTCAGATGTGGGAGGCTTCGCTGCGATCCAGGGCTGCTACGTACATACCAGCACAACGAGATCAAGATCCTGGCTTCATTACTGGCCGCCTCACCACATTATAATACGCCATTTACAGGACATCGCTGAGCAATCGGAATGAATCCGTGCTGTAAGCCTCTGTATGTGTAACCAAGTCCTCGGCGATGTCGTGGTGCCCCGAACTTGCATCGGGCGCCAATTATGCTCGACGCCTAATCGGGATGGCGGCTGTGCCGTAATCAAAAGTGTCCTGATCGACCAAATCGGCGGTGGATCTGATCTGATTCCTAACGCCGACCACCCGGTCCCCGAGGTTTTTCACGAGTGCAGTCTTGCTCATGCGGCCGCCCTGACATTCCGGTCATCATACAGCCAAGAACTGGCTAATGCTGAGGCAGCAACGGTCTTGTATCACGCACCTGTCCAATGAAACCACCACCCTCAAAATACACCTAATGCTCCAAGATGCACGGGCACAGTAGACTGTGGTACTGGAAAAATCCAATTATCTGCCCCTAGTAGGGCGAGTGTACGGAACGACGATGACGCAGAACATACGGCCCACCGAAAATCCCGGACATGGGCAGGAAGTGTGGGCCGGATATCGATGCGTATCTGGAGCGTTTTCAACACCGGAGTCTTTGTCATCACGCCCACCTCCATTCCAGGAAAATCGCGCTGCTCCCGCCACCGACCCGCGGATAACCTGGCTGATAATCTTCACCCGCGGCTCCCGGGACACCATTTACCGGTTCAATGCCGTCCAGCCCAGTTTTTTGTTACTCATACAAGCGGCCTCGACCCCCGCCGAGCTGACGACGGCCCNATGTTGGCCTGCGCGACAACGATTGTGCCACCCACAATCGCAGCACAAGATCCGGGCAGCCGTTCGATATATAAAAACTGACAGAACATAGCCGGAATGGCTGGCTTTCGTGTGTCCCCCTCCATCGTACCGTCTTTCTGTGCACGATGTCAGGCTCTGTCTCGCCACGTTCGTCTACGAGCACGATATGCGACCCCAGCATGCGGATTCCGATCCCTCAGCTTGAGGCAGAGCTGCGTCGGGAGGAACTTCGCGCAGAAGAGTACGGCGGAGACGACCCCGTCGACCCGCCACCGAAAGAAGGTGGCAACATCCCCATTCCAGCAGCAGTAAATGAAAAGCAAGCAGACCCTAACAAAGTTACTTGGGATGGCCCCGGCGACCCTGAGAACCCCCAGAACTGGTCTCGATCCCGCAAGTGGTTCATAACGGTTCTCTGTCTGCTCATGACTGTCAATGTGTACGTTGTGTCCGCACCGAGTCTGACTCTTGTAAAGTCCTAATGGCTTGCTCTCTAGTACGTTTGCATCGTCTGCACCTTCCGCCGCTGGCCTGTATATCGCCGCGGAATTCCATGCAAGCACCGAAATGGCGTACCTGGTCACCTCCGTCTTCCTCTGTGGCTATATCGTTGGACCCATCCTCTGGGGTCCCGGCTCTGAGCTCTTCGGTCGTCGCATCGTCTTCCGAGTCACCCTCATCGCTTATGTCCTCCTTCATCTCGGCCAAGCACTGGCACACAACTTGACCACTCTTCTCGTGACACGTTTCCTCACCGGAGTCTTCGCATGCGCACCTCTTACGAACTGCGGGGGTGTCCTCGTCGATATCTGGGACCCTATCACTCGTGGAACGGCAACAGCGCTCTTCTCTGCGGGTATCTTCGTCGGACCCGTGCTTGGTCCTATCGTTGGCGGATTGTGAGTATAAACGGCCAATCCTGGTGTTGCCCAACGCTCACCCCAATTTATAGCTTGACTATGAGTTTCCTGGGATGGCGCTGGGTGTTCTGGATCATGATGATCTTCGCTGGCACATGCACAGTGCTCGCGCTCATCTTCCTTCCGGAGACTTACGCACCCGTTCTCCTGCAGTGGAAGGTATGTCTTCCACGCTATTCATCTCTACGCTGAGCACTTCATTGACTCTTCTACTCAGGCCCAGAGGCTGCGCAAAGCCGAACCAAAGCTCAACGCCGATGTCTATGCAGAGCACGAGCGGTCGGACTGGTCCTTCAAGGGCCTCGTGCATCGCACGCTCTACCGTCCCATCCAGATGCTCCTGCTCGAGCCGATTCTCATCCTCGTGACGATCTACCTGTCGCTCGTCTACGGCATTCTCTATGCACGTAAGTTGCACTCTCCATGCTAGCGTTCGCATATCCTGACATGATCACAGTCTTCGAGGCTCTGCCTGTCATCTTCGTCGGCACGCGCGGCTTCAACATTGGCCAGTCCGGCCTCATCTTCATCGGCGTGGGCATTGGCACGACGATCGGGGCGTACATGACCATCCCGCTCTCGAAGCACTATCCGCAGTTGATCGTCAAGTGGCGCGGCTTCCCGCCTCCCGAGGAGCGTCTGCTCGGTGCCATGATTGGTGCTCCCGCTCTCGTCATCGGCTGCTTCTGGTTGGGTTGGACCGGCCAGTACCCAAGCATCCACTGGATCGTCCCCGCCATCGCGACTGTGCCCATTGGTGCCAGTGTCGCTCTCGTGTTTAACTCCTTCCTGGTATGTTTCCCCATCATGGCTTTGTCAGGATATGCCAGAGCTAACGGCGTTTCAGGCATACTTGATCGACACGTACCTGCAGTACAGCGCGTCTGCGTTCTCTGCGAACACCATGGTCCGTTCATGCGTCGGAGCGGCCTTCCCTCTCTTCACCGTCCAGATGTTCAACCGGCTCGGCATCAACTGGGCCTGCACGCTCATTGGATGCTGCGCGCTTCTCCTCGCCCCGAGTCCGTTCTTGTTCTACAAGTACGGCACCTGGATTCGCTCGAAGTCCAAGTTCTCTCCTTGCTTGGTGAGTATTCGTTCGTCGCCGATATGCGTTCAAGCGCTTACCTACTCTTCCCAGGATCTCGTCATCGCAAAAGAGATTGCAGCTGCCGAAGCCGCTGCCGCTGCCAAGGGCGAAGAGAAGGTCTGATAGAAACTCTTCCTGCCCCTTGGTCCACATCCTATGCATTGTACATAACTTATTCTCCCTTGCTTTCGCGCTCTTCGTTCCTCTCTCGGTCACTGCGCAGCTCGGACTTGCATACGCACATAGACTGTCGACAACCATCATGCTGTATCTCCTAGTCATCTGGCAGTGGTAGCATCTAGATTTCTCCTTCGGCCCCATTCGATCTCATCGCCTACGTAGTAGCACTCGACCTTTCATGACATGCACGACGCACCTAATCAAGTTCCCTATAGACGCTTCTGTAGATAATTTGACAATCACATGACACCATCCCACGTTGCAGACATCGTTGAACGCGAGCTATGAATATGGTTGCAGCGAGAAGTTGTCCTTCGTGGGTGTTGGATGTGTTGGAGAAAACACGGTGCAGTGACGTTGCTAGTGGTTCCGATGGAATGGGAGAGTGCAGTACTCCTCCCGTCGCCATCAGAGTATTGTGATGATTGTCACAAGCGAGCACTGGAAGGGCCGTCTACCAAACGCCGTGACTTCCTCGTCACGCTGATGAGCTGGCCAAGAAGACGGCACAAACAAAATCTTCGAAACTATCACCAGCCCCTACGATTCTCGCTTCATAGCGAGGTGCCGTTGTACGCGAACCTGCATGCGAGCGCTACCGCATCGGCGGCGTGCTCGGCGTGGTCATGGTCCTCCGCAACACTGAACTCTGCGCCAACAGTAAGCGTTTGCATCGCACAGAGGAATGGAGACGTAGTCAGTGCCATACCTCGAGCGAACGGTGCGCTACTCTTGAAATCGAGTCCTCAGTTAGCGAACTGATGAGCAGGAACTCTATAGCACGTACCTGGTTGCCTCAAATTCGTCAGTATGCGTCCACCGCATATCGCCTTCCAAGGTTTGAAAGTTTGCTTAGAGACAGTGTTGCGGCGTTGAAGGATATGCAGTTATCCAGTGTTCACCTGAAGTACAAGCTCCCTTTTCCATACTGATAGTGCAGTCAAGTCACCTAATTCTATGAGGGCAAATGACTTGCACGAGTTGTTTGCCCTCGTAGAACCCTTCCGAGAACGTCGACAGTTTCGTATATCCCTTTCACGGAGGCTAACACAACCTTAACCATCGTTTTCTTCGGCTCCTTTGCGCTTTGTGATAGAGACGTATCCTCGTAGCGAGGGAAGTGGGTCAAGGTAGTGCTTACGCGTCACTTGACTGCGAAACGTGGAAGTACGATCGTGACCACATGTAGCCTTCGAAGAGGGCATTTCTCTTCCCCTTCCTCCTACAAACAATCCTGTCTTTCTTCCAGATGCCGATGGCTTCGGCCGCGTTCTTGATGCACGTCGAACGTGCAAACCGCGATCGCTTAATATAAAACAAGGCAACTGCAGACATGGATAGCGCGCTTGGATTGCATGGGTAGAGAGGGCGTGCGAGCTTTGACCGAAGCTGTGTTCTTGCATAAAGGAACAATGGCGAAGACGCATGCCTATGCTTCTAGGACATAGGGCGCTACCCTGGAAAGCGCCCTTTCCTCCGTGGCTAATATCGACCTCTGCTTTCCTCTAAATAGAGCGCGTCTCCGCCCGCCCAACACTACCAGCTACCACTACCACCTCCGTTAGCCACGCTAGCCACACTCTACATTTGCCTCCTCCTCCCTCCCCCTCCCCCCCCCTCCCCCCCACACACACACCTCCCTGCCTTCCATCGGCAATCTCCTCGCGTCCTACATACTGCAACATGAATATGGCCTCTGCGATTGCTGAAATGATCTCTGGGTATGTCTTCTAATCCTGTAGACAACAATACACGTATGCTAATCGTCGTGTTCCGCGCTCGTGGCACATCAAAGCGTCTTGCCCCCTCCTGAGGAACTTGCCCTTACACTCTCGACAGTGGCAATACAGTACACCAATGCATCCGACCCGAGATACCGAGACTTTGGCAACAAGTTGTTCGCAGAGATGCTTGCGTTTGTAAATGTGGAGTCTGTTATCAAACGAACAGCGGCAGAAGCTGAAAAACCTCTCGACGCTACCCAGGAGCTTGGACTTGACTATCCTCCGTGAGTTCTCGCGCGTTATCTATTGCCGCTGTCACACTAATTCTCTTCCAATTCGCATCGTGTGTTGCACCAAGACCGTCACATGACAAGCCTTCCGTCCTCTCTCCCTCGGCGTTCGACGGCCGCACGCAGATCTCCTCACAGCTTCCCACACCTCCAGCGTCTTCCATGCCCACCCCCATAGGCCCTAGCCTCATGCAAACACCAGGATCCACGCCCACATCTAGGGCTGCGGGTAAACCAGTGCCCGCTTTCATGAGGGTGTTGGACGAGAGGGACATCGTCTCCCCTGGTAAGAAGACAGTGAAATGTCGGTGGCCTAATTGCACGGCCGTCATGCCTGCTAAGTTGATGGCGAAACATTGCCGCGGGCATATTGATACTACAGGTGGCGAGACATCCCAGGTACAGTGTCTCTGGAAAGGATGTGCGACTGGGACAGTCCAATTGCGCAACTTCGATCGGCACATCTTAAATTCCCACAACGACGTGGGCTTGGTGACCTGCAGTGTCTGCGGCGATCAAAAGCGGAGCGACTCGTACAAGACATACCACGGAGGGGCGCGCTTCTGCACTAGACCTCGGAAGGCGAAAGCCGTCGCTGCCCTCGCCGCTCAGAACGCTCCTGTCGCGTCCTCATCCTCTGCGGTTGCACCACTTTCCGGACCAGGACACCCGTCTTCCATGTTACGGACCGCTCACAACATGGCACTTCAACCATTTGCCCCCACTGTTTCTTCGCACATTGGACCTATCCGCTCGGCTTCCACCGCCCGGCGAGACAGGCAGGCTCACCAAGGCACGCCATACTCTCTCGAATCGCGCCCTTGCTGGGGTATACTCCCTCCGTGATCATCTTCGGCTCACCGATTAACCTCCGCCTTCGGATTCCTCGAATCATCTCGCCAGAACCTGCAATCAGGCCTCCATCTAGCCACACCCGCTCTTCTTCCGGCTGTCGTGTTAGCCGCCTCTGTGGCTGCCGTTCAAGTAGCTATCCATGCAACCCATGCGACGCACCGGACGCCCCCGCCATGCCGTTGCGGCTCCTGCAGGCCGTGCGCGTCCCCTCATTGGGAAACGGTCTTTGAGCGAGCTCCCCTTGCTCTAAGGCTTGCGCTTCGCTATCCTCCCACTGGCTGAGATCTCAATTGTTGTCGACTCGCTACACTCATCTATCTCCCATTTCACTGTATGTAACAACAAGTATAGCATTAGGGATCGCACGTCATTTGTAGATATACCATACTACTACCCATAGCCGACATCTAGCGAAGAGCAGGGAATAATTCGTCTATCGTAATCATCGTGCACACCACCGAAACACTGTCCCGGGGACTGAGAGGGCAAGGAGATGCTGGTCAATGAAGGTTGCTCCCAAGGTGTTCGCGTAGATGCGCCAAACGAGTCTTCCACTGCCGCCTCCGCCTGTCCATCTTCTTCCGCATCCACACCGCACGCAGCAGACGAACGATCTTCTCTCGTGATTCCATGAAATTAGCCTGTACGTCCATCGTCAGCACGAAGTCATGGCATGTCGGCAAGACTCAGTGAGTGTCTACGCACCTCGGCGACGTCAAGAAGACACTGGCTCTCTTCCTGGGACACTTCTCTCCTCCACGTTGAGATAGAGAATGGGTCAAAGCCGGGCACGCGGCGCTCGTTGGGCATGAGAGGAATGTATACTACGGCGATCCCGTCCCGCCGTAGGAGGGCGGCCTCATCAAGGTCATCCAGTCGCGCAGAGACTTCGCTGTCCGTAGACTGGGATGAGCCGATCCATACTTCGCACGAGCTCAAGGACGGCGGAAAATCTGAAGTGCGCTTCTCGTCGTCTGTTATGTTGCCTGATTTTTAGTCGTTCGAAACTGTAGAGAGGTTACTAGCCGAAGGCAGCGCACCCTGTGGCATTTCTCGTCGTTCCGTGGAACCTTGCTTGTCAGTCTGCTTGGCAAGAGCAGATTCCTGAGTTTGTGCAAGCTTCATGTTGGCGGTGTCGGGTGTGGATGCTTCGAACGGCGGAACACGAGACGTCTGCGCTGCACCCTCATCTCCGGGACGAACCCGTGCAGGCCATGTCGCCCCTCTGGGCCAAGTACGTAGGCCTCGCTTGGCGGCAAGTTCTGTTGAATAGCAACGTCAATATATCGAACCTCACTGCAGCAATCCTTTGTCGCCTGACCTTCTGCTCGAGTAAACCACAGATCCTGATGAGAATGTCAGTCAGACGTCAAGTATTGGATATCGGACGAACTAGCACCTACTTGGGAGTCGGCGCTTGCATCAAGCGCGATGACGCAGTCGACGCTTCTACGCAGGAAAGGATAGTAAGGAATGTTCAGTTCGGCTGAGTGGGCATCAGTCAAATGTGTCGGACGACGAACGATGAACATACCTCCGGCATCCTACAAAATTCATACATCAGAGAAGAAGAGATAGGTTGGATTATACCACGTACCATGAAACCGAGAGTTTCATTCTCCGTGATATCTGGAGGACTTCCAAAACGTAATTGTCCGTTCAGACCCCTCAGGAAGTTTGGAAGCTACTCATAGCTAGCGCTTAGCAACCGTGAACGACGCAAAGGCGGTAACTTACCTGGTTCGGAAGCACTGGGTGAATCAACCCGAGGTCTTCCTCATTTTCGGTCACAATCTCCTCCAGCCAGTTGTAGAGTTGTACAGGAAGCAGTCGCAGGATTGGCTCGACCTCTCTGAAGTAGTGCTGTAGAAGGCCATGAGAACGAGTAATTCCGGTGCTTTGAAATCATTCACTTTGAGAGATGCACAGAATGCCGACCCGAAGATGCTAGCGCGGAATAAGCAACGGTTCGGGCGTGGGATGTACTATTGATGGCTTACCCGGCAAGGATACTGAAGCTCAACTCCGGCTACTACGGTCAGTATCAGCATCCCATAGCACAGAGAGGCCGCTTACCCGACGCTCAAGATTCTTCCCATTCATGAAAGGCCTACCCAACGCCCAAGATGGAATCCAAGCTGTATCCGAGGACAGGTCACCGAAGACATCTTACAAGACAGGTCATCTAACGTACCACCCAATTCGTCACAGCCAACTTCGTATGGCGTAAACTCGTACCAGAGCCATCTGATGTTCTTCTCTAGGCGATGTTGTTTGTCATCCAACGACCTAGTACGATCGTCGTCAACGGAGAGCGCCTTCGCGCTGACAACTTCTCGTATCTCTTCTGCATTTTCTGGAGGCGTGACTATAGAGGTATGTCAGTAGACGCTACAAGAGACGATACGACGAGTCGCGCACCGTGTTGGATTGCGCTAAGTATAGGCAGAGGAAGTGCGCCATTGTCTATGTTCCGACGGAAGAAGTGTAATGATAGGTGTCGTGGGTCGAGTCGTGTGATGTCTGTTGGGATGAAGAGCCTGGAGGACAGTAAGGTCCCATAAAGGTCTACGAGCGAAGCTGTGCCTGTGGGGCCAGCTGCCTTCCGCAGTATCCCGGACTGCGACCAAGTGAGTGGGGGATCGCATCAAAAAGCAGCAGTCATACCAGTAGATACTACGCATACGGGGCGTAAGCGAGGAGCACTAGAACTACGGACGACGCATACCTTGTTCGTGGGTGGTTTGACTAATGCGTCCAGAGTTTCCATGTCCAGATAGCTGGTTTGGATACGTTCTTTAGCATGGGCCGCAGCGTCTCTCGGAGTATAAGAGCCAGCGACTCCCGAGTAGAGGACACCCAAAGCCCAGCAGCTACCTAGAAGACATTCGTCCTCAACACAGTCCTAACGGCATTTTATATAACGCACCTGAAACGCCAGCAGTGTACGTTACACAATCCAGGATTCCGTTCGAATTGGCGGCAGCAAGCGACCCAAGAGTGTTGAGCATCGCACGATACCCTGAACGTTTGGCGGTGTCAATACCGATTCCTGCAGGTATAACATGTCGCCACAAACCTCCACCAGAGCCAGCGATGGCGACAATCGGCAGGTCGCGTTCGTCGATTTCGCTTTCCGGCACGCCCATCAACTTCGCAAACGATGCCCTCATTCTCCTCTTCCGCTCCCCGAGAAAAGCCCTCTCCGCGAGGCACAGTTCCTCGCCGAGACGGACGTCTGCATCCCACTCGCACTCTGGATTGACAGTGATGTCAGGTGGGCTGTTGACTATCTCGTCATACAGCGAGCCAGGTCCAAGTCCAAGTTCGAGCAAGAGAGCAGACATGCGTTCCTGGATGTCTGCGACTGAAAAGGACGAAGGCCACTGGATGTCCGGCGTTGGGAATGATGTACTAGGCCAGGTCCATGTTGCCATAGAGGACGAAATGGCTTGCACCGGGGCAGAGAATTGGAGGAACGAAAGACCTCGCCAATTCGACTAAGGGTGCCTTCGTGAGACGTCAAACCTCTGCGAGAAAATTCGAACTGACACTACCTTGGAAGACTAATAGGCGTTGATGAAGATCGTTATTCTGAAGAAGTCTAGGCTTAGACGATGAATGACGACAGACCTCTTCTGAGCCTTGATCATATGTCCGAGGAGTTGGTTTACAAGTAACAGACTACAGAATATTACCGCAGATTAGCAGAGACATTGGGCACGCTATACATGTAGATGGCGACCTGGTGTTTTTCATCCGACGCGCTTGCCAGGGGCTTGATGTTGAGCGCGGTTTGCGTACTTTGAGAATGTATATACCAGATAGGCACACCAAAAGCTGCACAAGCTGTCCCAAGCACCAACCATAAAGCATGACTCTTCGAGTCACCTGCAATTGTCAATGTTTGCGAAGGATGAGCGAGCACGATACAATTCGATATAAACCATGCACCTACGTTGCAACGAGCTCTGGCCTTGGCTGGTTGACCATGACCATGGTGTAAACGCTCTGTGTCTCCCGTTCGGACGACATGTTCGGGCTGGTAATAGTGAACCAACGACGCGTGCTCTGTAGTAGGGCGCAGTACAGCGTAGGTGTTGTAGACTACTCATGCAGGACGAGCACTACAACCGACTCGATGATTCTGTCAATATTACTGTTACACGATTGAGTGGCGAGTGAGAAGAAACATATGTCGATGGTGGTGGAAGAGCAAGTGGATCGTTCAATAGAACTCTAGATACCAGCTGGATATATACTGAACTGCGTCCACTGGCACAGGTCTAGACTCTGCGGGCGTCTTCAAGTTGGTGTCGTCAGTGGTGCAGAAACACATGTACGCAAGTCTTGGCGCTTCTATGGGTGCATTGTTCGATCCCCAGTCGTGCACTTTCTTTTTCCTCTTTCAGGTTAGTGCTGGGGGTTTACGATCGCCACTGAGGATCTTTCATTCGGACGAGTGAATGAGTAGCGTGTTGAGATATGCCATAGATCGAATAGCAAGATATTAAGCCATGTATTACCATACCCTATCAGCAGGGAACCCCATCTACGCCTTGTCTACGCTTGGAGCTATTGCCTGTTTTCCGGCATGCGCGCCAACTGGCTCTTGCTCCGAATCCGCATTCGACGCTTCGAGTACCACTCCCAAGTCAAACGCACAACTTCGCCATCTGCATCCCAGGGCGTCGGGATCTCTGAGTATCCGGGGCGGGCGGTCGGGTGACGAAGGTATACCACAGAGCACGTCGCAAATGAAGCTTCGAGGTATGCGGGGATGAAGATGAATGGTGACGCATAGGGCGGAAGGTGGAAAGGAGTGAGGTTCGAACCCGACTTCAAATCAGTCACGGACCAGGCCTTCGGCTTGTTCTTGCGATCTTTTGACTTAACGTCCACAGCGTCCGACTCCTCTGAAGCTGCTTCGGGCTTTGCAGAAGCCTCCGCATCGGCCGAGGTCTCTTCCGATGCCGTCTCGTCCTCGACAGGCTTGCTGGATCCCTCTTCTCCCTCCTCTCCCTCCTCTCCCTCCTCCTCGACCTCCTTCTCTAGATCTTCCTTCGCTTCTGGACGGGGTTGAAGGAAACGGATGGCCTTTGGATCCACAGACACCATATCACCCGGAGCGAGGCGAGTATTAGGGTTAGTGTGCTGGAGGGTGAGCCGTGCAGGGCGGTATGAGTTGCATTCGGAAGTAGTTATAAGCAGAACGCACGCACCTTCTTGCCGTTCAATAGCACATTACCATGAATGACCATCCTCCGTGCATCATACACGCTATGTGAGAAGCATGCCCTGAAGATGACCACGTCTATCCTCCGTTCTACCTCAGAGAACATCAAGCTCCCGACGGGTGCAAGGCCCTTCTCCTTCTCTTCCTCCGCACGCCTCGCTGCCATCCCTGCGGCGTTGTTCCTCAAAGCCCACTTGTTCAATTCAACGGTCGACTCGAGGGAGGTGGCCTCAGGAGGGCGGACGTCAGGCAAGTTCTCCGGGAGGTACCACCGCCTGAAGATCTTCTCGTTGATGTAGTCACCATGGTAAGCACGAAGAAGGGACTTCGCGGTCCACCGTCTCCAGTTGAGGGTTTCCTGGTACTCAGTGCGGTTCGTGACCTTCTCAAGGGCACCAAAGGAACGTCGCCAGAGGTTGTACAAGTTGTGCGGGTGCCAGCTCTGCACGGTCGTCAGCGGTGTTGACGTGTGTGGAAGAACGTCGAGCGCACCATACGGGGCAGCGCCCTCTTGAAGTTGTATACTTTTGCATCCCGCATGGTCGGGGTCGCCTACGACGACGTAGGCGTTGACGAGACAGTGGTGGTCGCGAGACAGGTGATGGCCAGAAGCAAGTCCGCGAAGAAATTCCTTACACTATGCCTAGACCTAAAGGGTATAAGCACACGCTTAAGCAACTGGTAAGAAACCCTTCTTACTCGCTTGACATGGTAAGTACCCAGATAAACGTCATGAAGCGCCCATGTCGGCGCGACGCGCGGTTCCGCGCGACTTATCCTCAACCTCCATTTCCAGCCACCCATTATCTCACCACAAACAATCTTTGTCATGGATCCGTACACACCAAGGGTCCGCACTGGAGCGAGGAAGAAGAACTTGACGCTATCTGCTAAAGAGTATCATAAAGTGCGTTCCAACTTCAGCATATGTACGATATAGACCGTGTCTGAAAGATTCTAGGTAACTGGCACGATCGCGTCCGTTAGACGCAACAGGCACTACGTCGAGGACGAGCTTGTTGAAGACATAGATATTCATGTTCACGCGTCGCGTGAAAGTGCGAGGAAGAGTACGACCCATGCCCTCTCAGCTTCGAGCAAGAGGCTTACCCCACGGTGCCTGCATAGGACGCGACGAGCCCTCCTTCGAGGCAGAACGTTCATTCGTGCGTGCGCCACTCAACTCCCGCGTGGTGTCCAGCAGCGGTCACAGGGACAAGGGCAAAGGCAAGGCCAGGGACACTTCCCTGTACGATGTCCCTGTGGAGATACAAGAAGCGCTTGTTTTAGAGGATCTCCTCTACGTGCTTATGGTATGTTGAAAGGCGTTATCCTGGGTTTCCCTACGGCCAGATACGCCCATTGCGCTTCCCGGAATCGGCTGTCCGTTCCTACGGAGAGCGAGACTGATACCGTGAAGCCTCGCGGCAAACGGGGGACTTGGTTGTAAGCCAGTGAGGGAGCGACGATCGTCCGCGGAGCGAAGTGCCGAGTGCCTCAGTCGCGGGTGCTCGATTGAAGCCTAATTGTCGTAGAATGTCCCTAGCTGAGTTGGAGAACATTGGACCGCAGCGTCGGAGCGCGCGTTGGATCGTATCTGGAAGGCCCATGGGCGCTGATACGTTTCATACAGGGCATTGAGGGTACACATATCACATACCATCCGGAATATTCTCCAGACGACGAGGACCCACTAGATGGCATACGTTTCGTGATCGCACCGTCGTTAGGTATGCATCGACGTTCCCGAGATAGACTTGTTACTGATATTCTGTGAAGACCCTTCGCTGCGCGACTTGGTCGAACGCATTCTGCCGTTAGCTACATATTATACGGCCATTACTGTCTTCATTGAGTCCCGCAGTCACATCGACTTTGGCCTTGTGAACCACGCCCTCTGTGCGTCCATGCGGGATATGTTGAAGGTGTGTACAGAAGCGGTTCACGTGTCTCACTTTCTCAATCGTTCTGTAGGACTATCAAACCTTGCTCTCTCAGCTGGAGCACGCCTTCAACACGTCACCTCAGTTCACGCTCCAGAAACTGTGGTTCTACGTTCATCCGACCTTGCACACGTTGTCCCTCCTATACCTCCTCATTACCGACTTGGCTACCGCCGATGATCCGACCGCAGAGCTCTCATCGTCATCTTCCGATGTGTCAGACGCAGAAGAAGACGAACGTAACGAAGCTCTAGGTCTCGGTGGCGCGAAGCTCAAGGCCGTTCTGTCGGAAATCAAGACGACGACTCTAGGGGTCAACGGTGGCGCCAGCGGTATCGCTGTCAAAGGTGGTGAAGTACTCGCCATCTTGCACGAGCGGATGCAGAGTATGTCAGGGGATCCCGCGGCCCGGGAGTTGTACGGCGCTCTGCTCCGAGATGCTGGGAAGCCTTACGTCGAGATGGTCCAAGCTTGGATTCGAACAGGCAAGCTCGTGGATCCGTATGAGGAACTCCTTGTTAAAGAAAGCAAGTTCATCAACCGAGGAACGTTAGAGATGGACTATACAGACGAGTATTGGGAACGCCGATACACAGTAAGCATGGTATGCCGTCTGGTTTGCCCTATCTCATACGAGTTTGCTTCCAGCTCAGAGATGGGTCTACATCGGGTGCGTCGTCCAAGCAACACCAAGCAGGTGTTCCCCCACCGCGTTCCGTCGGCGGCCGATTGCCAGGTGGCGCGTGTATCCCTGCCGTACTCGAGCGATGGAAGCACAAGATTCTGCTGGCTGGAAAGTATCTGAATGTGATCCGAGAGTGCGGCATCGAAATCCGCCGGGACCCCGGCCAGGAGGTCGATGGAAATCTATCCATGGACGATGAGAGGTGCGATAACTTCGCTTCGCCGCCGCATTTGCCGCTCAGACACCRTGCAGGTTCTACAARTGCATTGAGGATGCTTATACCCACGCGAACCGGACTCTACTTCAGCTTCTCCTTCGAGACCAACAGCTGATTCCTCGCCTACGCTCTYTGAAGCGRTACTTTTTCCTTTCTCAATCSTCGTTCCTKACACATCTCCTGGATCTATCTCATACGGAACTTCGCAAGTCCGCGAAGTCCGCTTCCCTCGTCAAGCTTCAGAGCCTCTTGGACCTGGCATTGAATACAGAYGCTCAGGGCGAAGAYGCAATGTTCCGCGAGGACGTGAAGGTCACGATGGCGAACAGCGGCCTTTACGAATGGCTCCTTACTGTGGTGAACGTGAGCGGCCTCGAGGACGGAGACGCCGCGGAGGGACACGGTCACGCCCATGAGTCGCAGAAGAAGGAGCGGGAGAAGGACAAAGATGATAAGAAGCAGATGCTTGGTGAGTCATGCCGCACTGGTCAAGCTAGCACGGGCGGTTGAGCTAACGGCATCGATGCAGCTATCGACGCGCTGACACTCGATTATCATGTCAAGTTCCCTCTGTCGCTTGTAATCTCCCGAAAGACGATCCTACGGTATCAGCTCATCTTCCGGTTCCTCCTCCACCTAAAGCAYGTCGAACAGTCACTTTCGTCYATGTGGATCGAACAYAAGACTGCGCCCTGGCGACGAGCCACCCGACCGCGCGGAACCGGGCCCGAAGCCGGGCGCCAAACTCCACAAACGCCGCAACCTCCGCCGAAGGACTGGCATTCGGAGTTTGAGAACTGGAGGAAACGCGTCTTCTTGCTGCGGGCGCGTATGCTAGCCTTTGTTCAACAGATCCTAGCGTTTACCACCTTCGAGGTGCTTGAACCCAACTGGCGCAAGCTSGAAGGCAAGCTYGAAGCCGGGAAAGTTGAGACCGTCGACCAACTGCTGCGAGACCACGTGGACTTCCTCGATACATGCCTCAAGGAATGYATGCTCACCAGTTCGAAGCTGCTCAGGGTCCGTGATCGCGGTTCTTGCGAGCTTCGCGGATGCTGATTGACATGCCTTGCAGGCCTACTCGCGRCTGATCGTCACCTGCTCGACATTCGCCCTCTACACGGCGTCTTTCACGAAGTCCGCCAACAACGCCATAGCCGCTGCAGACACSCCCGAYGGAGATCACTCGATGGCSAAACGATGGGACATAYTRGGCAAGTTTGAGACGAACTTTAAYCATTGGTATGTGCGCTTCWACRTTMTGCRTCATCTGTGTCGTCTGACCSTCTCTYACGTCCAGGTTCAAGGTCAGCAGYATTACTCGGGCAATACTTCGGCGTTTGTMGCTGACAGTGYAGTACAGGTCCACCTCGACTGTGTCCAGTTCTACGCWTCTAGCGAGAAYGTCTCGCTCCTTCCGCTCGTGGTTAGGCTCAACAGCATCAAATCGATGCCTTGAGKAACAGCYATCCTCAGKGACTCTCGCRCTGCTATCCTCGTTCGTCTGCTTTGATATCTCCTGCCTCCTGTATCGGTACTGCTCTGCTYYTASSTKATTGATYGTGACCTTYSACATYCCTGGTTCCGTGGAGGTCGCAAAGTAGGACAGCAAGTTTCTTGGCTAGGATGTCACATGGAGAATGTCTCGCACATGGCCCAGCTTCTGGGCTCTTTGTGGGCGCGATCATTTCTCCGACTCCGGCCCTCACGCAAGCAAGTATCTACGCTCCTGSATTTGGGTCTARTTATCGCAGCGGCCACTCAGYGTWSCCCGTATACGGGCCAGCCGGRATGAGGAGCAAACCGTCGGTACGTCATTCACATGCGTCTTGCTGGGCTCTCCAATCGTGCAAATCTTGAGTTTGTTTGACTGAACCTCAGTGTGCAGGATAGGCCCRAGTCGATGTTGCCCCGCGCTTAGGGAATGATCAGGTACCTGGACGCTCAACAGACTCGAGGCTGTTCTATTMTTGTAYCAACATGCCTCCTGTGCGGAGAATGGGCTTGTCCTGAGATGGCGTGTATTGTCCTAGCATTCACAGCCTCCCGGCACACGCCCCACTCMTCTCGGCGTTACATAGATACCTACCCTGACCTGACCCTGAGAGCCCAAGATCTATCGGAGGTACGCTCATATTGACCAAGAATGGCTGCTAACGCGGGGTGCAATGCCATGCTGGGTAGGAGCAACGTGCCCGAAACATCCGCGATGGTTTGTTGGTCACAGGTTGTCAGAYGCCTYATTCGCGTTGTAACACCGCGAGTCTCATCAGCAGGTATYCAACTTGATCGAGCCTACACTGTGTGSTCAGTTCCTATCACARAACGCCCGTATCTGACTCCGACCCACCAGCGGCATTGGATTGTGCGCTTGTCCTTATCCGTACCATCATCCCCAAGGCACCGTCCATCGTTCWTAGTTCCTCCTCAAATGGARCCGCGCCAAGCATCGGCATTGCGAGTGCAACCATCGAGCACGCACCGTGTTCCGGGCCCGAGAAAGCGCGGAGCTATGAGGTCAGTACCCTTCTCCCCTTCGCCACACAATCGGAATATGRTTGTGCATGTGAGAGCGACAGCGCTCATGSGTTAGGGCGCCGCCGCTCGTTCGGAGYCCATCCTARTTCTGACAGATTATGGAGGCCGGTTCAGCCGCCCATGCTAGAGCGGCGTATAAAACATAGGTAGCCTCCCGTGAAGGCAGGKYATCCGCAGCCTCCAGATCCYAGCCTCYTCGYCATGCCTCARGACAAGCAACTCACGTACTATACCTCTCCGGTACGATGCTCGCATCCGATCTCGTTCAGTCACCACTRACGCGTCTCACAGTATTCTCCCTACTGCCAYCGCGTTCATATCGCGCTCGAAGAGGCCAARGCCAAGTACAACAAGTKTGAGATCGACTTGAGGCCTGGCCACAAGCCAAGTTGGTTCACSAAGGTCAACCCCTTGGGCATGGTTAGTCCCGGRGCYCATGATRCGCCAATTCACATACTCATAGGAGCGCCTYCGACGCYTATAGGTTCCTGCTTTTACCTACGGCGGTCCTAACGTTGCGCCGGAGCAGCCTTCATCYAAGGCATTGAAGCTCGCTGAATCTGTCGTTCTCATCGAGTTCATTGCCGACCTCTACCCAGACGCCGACCTCCGCCCTGAGGATCCTGAGCTCTGTGCTCGAGCTCGCCTCTTCATCACACTGTCCCATGATACCCTCCACCAYGCCTTCAGGGGCTTCTTCTTCCGCGGGGAGCGAATCGARAGCATYCTCCCCTCCCTCGAAGCTTTCCAGGCGCTCCTCGCWCCCTCTGGTTTCGCTATCGGCCCRTGGTCGATGGCAGATGCCGTCGTAGCCCCGATGATCGTTCGCTTTATGCGGCTCGCGACCTATGAGATAGGCAAATATCCCATGGGCGAGGGCAAGAGGCTGCTCAAAGCCCTTTCGGAGCCTAGATTTGCTCGCTTCATGCGATACTACCAGAACCTATGGGAGAGGCCGAGCGTCCGWACGACGTGGGACGAGGTATGCCTCYATTCTGCTAGTCGAAGGTTGATTGACCTAATTCGCTTGCTCGAYGATCCTAGCCCACAAATGTCAAGATGTGGAGAATACACCCCAATGTTACTCGCAGCTCATCTGCGACCGGACACTGAGTACTGAACCCGTGCCTTCGCTATCTTCCGCATCTTGCTCTGGCCCATGYATCTTGCCGCTTCGCCCAGATAATGCTCGTCTCAGAAGGTCGTTCCACCTGCTTCGCTCCGATTCCCCGACCAAGTTTCGCGCCCTTCTTCTATGCTGTACGTTAACCGCGCTTCTATTGTTGCTTCGATACCTACGCCACAACATCAGTACTGATTCCTTTGGTGGTTGCGGCCCCTTGACTTATCGTACATTGTAATATCTTAAATCCGCGGAACCTTGGGTGCTTGTGCGGCCCTGAGGGGCGGTCATGTCTTAGTTCCTTCCGAGCCTCGCCGCTCGTGTANNTGTNGTNGNNNNGTGGATGGACGGATTCGTCCATTAACTCGGATCTCTCGGTCGCCCAAACTCAAGCTTGTAGACGGACGATCGCGCCCACACAACTCCGCATGCAATTGTTCACCCACTGCGCACCATACGGTGAGATCTTGAGCCACCATCGTTCGCCATGATGTGATAAACTGTCTCTTTCGTCTCCGACGATCCTTGRGTGGGCGGTGAGACACGGTTCACCTGACTGAACTTCGATGGCGGTCATACTAACGTTCGCCGCGTCTTACGGTACGTCGCACTTGCCAGGTTGCGGAGCCAGTGAACGGGCGTGCTATGATCACCCCGCAGCCTCGCGCGAACACAAGCCCGAGGTTACGGCACTGCCGTTGCACCATTCCCGTCATACAAATGCTGGCCAAGGCCCGCAATACCCCGCTTTAACTCAGAAGGTGGCGTAAGCCGTGCGCCTCGGTGCCATGCGGTGGGTAGGTTCCTCGCTCCCAGGATGCTCATGTCAACGGAGTCTTCAGAAGACCTCCGCGAGGAGCTCGAAGGCGAAGTCCTGTCGTTATTCCGCCTAGTTTGTAGATCGGCGTACCTTGTCTGTAGGTGCCGTCGCCTATGCAAGGCAACTTCTGTGGGGTCCTCCGGAAAGTCCTGAGTGACGTTTCCATCGTCCGACGCAAGTAGTAACTCTGTTCTGGAGCTCATTTACCCTTCCGCGGCCTCTTCGCGGCCTCTTTAGCAATTTGGCCCACCATGTATGACGCCAAGGGTCAGGCCACCGGCATCCCGACGATCAAGTCGGATGAGGGCGAAGGATCGAGTGCCCCGGAAGCGACATGTGGCATACATCCACACCCCAGCGAGAGGGTGAGTGGTGTATCGTGCTCCGCCATCAGCACGGAAGCTGACGTTTCTCGCCAGCGGTGACCGGTCAGCTTCCCTCACGGACACGTTGAGCCAGATTCTGTCGGCGTTCTACTATCGGTGGCAGCGGTGTAGCAAACCCCTTGGTCAGCTGTCTCGGCCTTGAGGGCCCCCGCGCCCGCTGCGCGCCCACTGCTTCTTGACTTTTCTACGCGATGCAACCCTCTCCGACGGGATGATCGTCAGATCTATGGGCATT
>JAPEVG010000286.1:0-46440 GCA_029747595.1 Trametes cubensis | reverse complement strand
CGTATCAGTGCATGTATATAAATATATGAATATATAATCTTTGATGTAACCGTCCGTATCAATCCGAGTGAACAACCAAATTAGCCCCGAAATTCTACAATATACGAACAGTTATTTTGATTGGTGGTACGGACGCCTCCCCGTTCAATGTTTGAAACAGCTAAAATGTCGCGTTTTGACTGCACTTTGCATTGAAAACCACTGTTACCGTGGTTTTCACTGTTTGAGCCATTGAATGAGTGTATTGAAATCCATTGTTACCCAGTCAATTTCAGTGTGTACTACAATGAAGTCAGTACTGTTTGAGGCAATGATTCCGACTGTTTTGCCTTCCCACAGTGTATGTCCTCCGACTCACCGAAACATAGCCGGGCACTTTTGCATCTTCCGGTCAAATAGAGGATAGAATAGGCATCGCATGAGGCGGCTCGATCGACACTCGTTCCCAGGGTGATGTTCACCGACAACGTAATGTATGACCTTGTGAGACCAGAGCAAATGATACAGTAGTTGGTAAAAACCCCGCCCGGAGAGTCGGAGTACGCGTATATGTGGCACAATCGCAATTGCATTAAACCAAGTCGGGGAATCTAGTACACTTCATCTACGGAAACACAGACAGACAAGTGAGCCTCAGGCACCACGTGAAATAGAATAGGATACGAGAAAGCACTCAGTGGAAGGAGCGGAGCGTCGTAGCGAACACTTCAGGGGGACCCGATAAGAATAAGGGAATGGAGGCGGACATGGGCATGAAAGCGGCATATATGTAATCATGAACGGTCCTGGAAGCGATACCCGACAAAAGGAAGATAGTATGAGCAAATTATCGTACAATAGTGTCCATGATATCCGAACAGCCTGATTCTTGACCGAATGGGCTTAAGCACGAAGGCCGACCTTGAGAGTGACGGCTGCCCTGGTCGCGTGAAGCGCGATGCGGACGGCTTGCAGGAAGGCCCAAGCGAATCCAACTGACAAGATTGTGAGAATCGAGATGACGTTTGAGGGACGACGGGACTTACTCATGAGGATGGGAATCCAAAACAAGATCAACATTCGGTCATCTGCAGAGGGAGTAAGTGATGCTGTCCACTACGAGTGCAATAGCTGAGACACTTACGCTTCTTCTGCGCCCGTCTAGCGGGCTTGCGCGTAGGCCTGTAGCCATACAACTGCACCTCTTCCTCCGGAACGGCCGCCTCGGGGTAACCAACAGGCCGAGCGACCACTTTATCCACAGCAACGCGCGATTCAACCTCAGCCGCAGGTGCGGGCGGGACAGTCGCAGGCTCCTGTTGAGCCTTTTCGGTCTCAACCCCAAGCGATGCCGATTCGGCCTCAGTGCTCCTAGGTGTGTATGCAGGCGGAGGGTTGTCGTGGACCTCAGTGACTCGGTTAGCTTGCTGCATCCACTTCTCCCAGTACGCCTTCCAGTCCTGGGCAGACGGGATACCGAGCCAAGGCTGCGCGCCATTCGCATCGACAGCCACACCAGCACCCTCGCCCTTCTCGTCCCCACCGCGTCCACGGCGCTCAGCCCAGAATTGCTGGATCGGTACCAAGACGGGGAATACGGCAGGAATCTGGGGGAAAGCGCCCCATGCGGGCATCCCTGGAAGATTCGGCATGTGCAAGAGCGGGATGTTGGGGATCATGCCTTGGGCGTGTTGCAGCTGAGCGAGAGTGCGGTAGAGCGTCTCGGTGAACGTCGCAGCCGCCTGTTTCTCGTCGGCGGGAGCAAGGCCCGCCTCGACGGCCTTCTTCTCCGCCGATGTAGGTAACGGCCTGCTATCAGCGTCCGCACGGGCCAAGTCAGCTTTGCTCAGACCGGAGCGTTGTTTCAGGTTCCGGTGAGATGCCCTACGTCCCGTCTTCCCCTTGATCGGCCGAACCTCCTCACTCTCGGACTCCTCATCCACGTCGGCCCAAGCGCCCTCGTCTTCGTAGGTATCGCGCCCGTCTTCGGATGAGCGCTCACTCTCAGAGCCCATGAAGTCGAAGAAGCCGGTAGAGCCAACTTCCGCGGGTGTCTTCCCAGCGGCATTGACCACATCCAGGGCAGCACCAGCATCAACCAAAGCGCGTGCGCAGTCGCCAGAGCCCGTGAGCGCAGCGAGGAACAGCGCAGTGCAGCCGTTCTGATCGCGAGCATCGACATCGATGTCGCGCGCCAGGAGGAACTTGACCAGTGCCGGGAATTTGGCGAGAGTCGCGAGGTGCAGAAGCGTCTGCCCGCTCGCCGTCTGGCGCGAGATCGAAGTTGGACGCGAGCCAGACAGGCCGTCCATGGGAGTATCGAGCACAGAGAGGAAGTCAAGCAAGAGCTTTTCGAAATCGCTATCACCCGCACTGCCGAGAAGGAGGTGACGCGGTAGATCTGCTTCAGAAGACAGCTGCATAGCGCTGCTGGTTGACATGCTGTGGTCGGGTTCGGGACCGCCTGTGTTTCCGACGATACGCATAGCGATGTTGCGTGCGTCTTCAATCTTGCCGGTCATCTTCAAGCCAACGACCTGCAGCGCCAACTCCATACTAAGAGGGTGTGAGCAATCCGTAGTAGGGGGTGCCAGATTCGATCGACTTACAGAGCTCGGTCGGTTTCGTCTGTGTACGTGAACAAGCATGGCGGCGTGCCGTCCTCCTCCTTGGGCATGCCCTCGAACCATACCTGCACGGTACCAGGCGTCGTGCTCGGCGGCAAGACGCACACGAGCGTATTGTCGCTCCAGCGTTGCGTAGAAGTCGAGGCCGCACCGCCGAACACACAGTTCAGCTGCATCGAAGGGTGGAAATTCGCCCCAAGCACCGTGACCTCGATACCACCATACGTCGGTCCTGACGATGGGATCAAACGATGAATCCGGGGCGGAGGGAGACTGATTGGAGGGGGAGGATCGTGCTTGAATAGCATATAGGGCACTGCTGGGGCAGCCGCTGGTGCGGCCAGATTCATGGCTTCCATCATCGACTGTGCCTGAGGCTGCTGGTGACCTTGCATGAAGGGTGAGCTTGAGGGGTCGGGGAATGGAACGGCGGGCGAGTCCAGCTCAGAACAGTCCGGCATAGCGATGTCAGGATTGAAGTGGCCGTTGAGGAAGTCGTTCAAAGGTGCGTTCATGTCGAACGAGGGCATCATAGGGCTAGCAACCGCCGTTGGAGAAGTGCTGTCGAGGACGTCCGTCGTAGGGGCCGAAGATGCGACAGAAGGTGAATTGTGGTTGTACCCAAAGTTCACTGGTGGAGGCGTCGACGCATGACTTTGTAGAGACTGCGTGAGCGCGCTTTGCATTGGCGACGACGACCTCGTCGCAAAGGCCGAAGTCATGTCAGAGGGAGACTGCAGACTTCCACTGCTGCTCTGTCGATGCAATCGAGAAACCCTTTGGTTTGCATCATACGGCTTGGCGCGTTTCTTCGATCGTTCGACGCCGTTTGTGACTTGTGCCTTCTTCCTCTTCGGCGCGGCGGGGTCCTGACCGTCAGCCCCAGTGACTGTCCAATCAAGCTTCGAGCCGAACTCGGATGTAACCTTCTGGGCGTTGACGCCTGTACTCTTGTGATCGTCGGTGATCATGATAGGCTTCGTGGTGCCCGTCCCGACAACCCGACCCAAGTGATCAAGCATCGTGAAGTGTAGGTTGAAACCTACCTTTTCACGATGATGACGACAGTAGCAAGTGATGCGCAGGGGTAAGATGACAGAACCGGATGAGAAGTCCAGTACCTCTGGGCAATTAAACTGAAGGATGTTGGATGTATCCTCATGTTTGCCCTTCCCCGGGATGATGCGCGGCTCCTCCTGTGAGTCGGAATCAGAGCGTACGGGCCTAACACGTGCCGCAATCTTGCGCGCAACGCGCTTCGCCTAGATACCGGTGAGAACATTGGGGATGACTACCTTCATGAGTAACGCACCTCGCGCGTTTGACAGCTTGAACAGGCTGTGACACGGGTATGTGGGGGTGTTGCGCATGTGATGTCCGTTGTGAGATACAGAGAGTCCTCGGATGCGGCGTCTATCGCAAAGATGAGGGGAAGAAGTGAGGGGTAAAGACCATGTCACTGACCAACTTTGCCTTCTTTGCGAGTCCTCTTCTTTGTCGTGGTGCCTTTGGGTAACCGGAGCCATTTCCAACTCCCAACCCTATCGTATTTGAGGGGCTCCCCAGACGAAGAGCTCGCGTGGGCTAGATCAACGGTGAGACGGATTTGAGTCTCTACCCTAGATTTCGTGCCACCCTCTGGCAAGCTTGGGAACAATACAGGGAGGCTGCGCGGCGATAAGCCAACGGAATGACGATAGTCCGGCACACTCACTTTGTGCATGACTCCTTGGGCGGGAACACGACACGCTGCAATACCGGCGGCTCCTTGCGCACCTGAGCGGGAGGGGGTATTGGTTTGGTGACCGAAAGGGTATTTCGCCCGCCCGCGACGGCCGTCGGTGCATTTGGTGAGGATGGACTGGTGACGGGGCAGAACATAGATCCTTGGTGGGGAACAGATGCCGCGCTATGATAGTGCATGCAATCAACACGCGCAGTCGGGCATACGTTGTGGGTTCCACGGAGACTCACTCTTCGTATACATGTTCCTGCAGAAGTTCTTCCAAGTCCAAAGCAGCGTGATCTTCGCCCTTCCTCCCGTGGTCTCCAAAGTCGATTTGGCCATTGATGAGAAACTCCGCGTCAGGAAGAGAATTGCGCCAGGCAGAGAGGTCTTCTTGATTCATGATGGGGCCCAAGGTGTCAGATGCCTCGGGGGTCGTCGGTGATGGCGAGGGTGACCTCGAGCAAGCAGTCGTCGACGAGGACGACATTGGGAAAGAGGGTAAACGGAGAGAAGTGTCGGAAGGAGCAAAGAACCAAGTCCAAAGTCCACGGTCTGTGCCCCCTGGACTCCCCTCGGCACTCCCGGGAGCTGTCGCCCTTACGTAAGCACGCTAACGCCCTAATTAGAGCCACTTTCTCCTCTCCACTGCGCCCCTGTGTTCTGCTTTTCGCGCGACGGCCTAGACGATGCAACGAACCTCCAACCAACTCATTTCTCTTTTTGAACAACGCCAACCCTTGCTGGCTCATAAACGGTACAAAACTGCGAACGTGGTGAAGAACCGGATGCATTTGGGACAACCCGACATAAGTGCACCCGGAAGCGCTCAGGATGATGTGAAGCGCCGCAACAAAGTATTGCGCTCCGACAGGCGCCCAAATGGACGCCAGCACGTGCCTGGCTGTAGAACGCCCGGCGCGAAAGGTGCTTGAAGGACGCGTGCAAGGCCAAGTACCTGCCCGGTGCTCACACCCTCACTCATCCACTTTCTCTCTCTCGTAACACACCGGCCCCAACATGAAGCGAGTGGCGGACAAGCAGCTATCCAGGGATGATGATAACGAGGAGGATAACGGTGAGGTGAGTACACCTGCTTTTTACAAGCTCGGCGCGATGTTGAACTGGTGTGGCAGGAAGTCGGCACGGGTTTCAAGAAGGCAGACGAGAGCGTTCTTGCCAGACGGCCGTATGTCGGCTTCAGCTATACTATGTGGACGAGGCGTCTGATCGTAGCACCTACAGCATCAAGGGCTTACCCAAACGCTCTCTAGCCGGAGCGGCGAACGCGTCCGCGACGCCTGTCAATTCCACGACCTCCGAGGTTTGTTCTCATCGTGATGCACTAGCCAGCAGACTGATCCTGATTGTGAGTACAGGCTGCTCCTGCACCTGGCAAGTTTGCCGGCTTCACTGGATTTGGTTCTGGCGCTACCACATCCACACCCTTCTCCTTCGCGGCATCACCTCCCCAACCTGCTCCCTCTGCGTCTGCAGCCTCGCCCTTTTTGTTCTCTGCAACAACGTCGTCGACATCATTTGCACCGCCTGTTTCGTCGAACGCGTCCGCCGCGACCAAAGCGTTCGCGTCCATCGTGTCCTCTTCCTCCACGTCCTCTGCGCCCACCTCCACGTCCTCTGCGCCCACCTCCACGACTTCTAGCGATAGCATGCAGAAAGCAGACGAGAAAGAAGTGGATTACTACAAAGCCATCCGAGGTTTGAATGTTTCACTTCTCTCGGCCATCTCAAAGGCCATTGAAGCAGACCCGTTTGCGGATGTGGCGGACATGCTGGAGCGGTACAAAGCACTTCGCGTCTCGGTTGACGCAAGTCGTGAAGACAAGTCGACATCAGCATCGGCGCCCTCCAGCGCCCCGTCTACCAAGAGCGCGCCTTCCGACTCGATGTTCAAGAGTACTGAGGCCTCCACCAAGCCCCCTTCTGCACCTAGCTTCACCATGCCTGCCCCACCCGTCAGTTTCTCAGGGTTCAAGCCCCTTGTCGCTCCTACATCGTCTGGGTCGTCTACGAGCTCAGGTTTCGCTCCAAAGTCGGACACGAGCAGCTCAAGTACTCTTGCTAGCCCGTTCAGCTTTAGTTCTAAGCCCGCGACCTCGGAGCCTCCAGCATCCGACGCGCCCAAGTCTAATTTCTCGTTCGGTGGTTCGTTTACAGCGCCGACAACAGGCTCCAGCGCACCGTCCCCCTTCTCGTTCGGAGCTCCTTCGTCTGGCTCCTCTTTGTTTGGGAAGGGCCCCACGTCATCGACCTCATCAGGCCCTACCTCCTTCTTTGGCCCTTCCAGCTCGTCCTCTTCCATCTTTGGTGGCAACACGTTTGGCAAGCCTTCCGACACGACCAAGGAAAAGGAGGCAGACAAGCCCGAAGAGAAAGATGCTTCGGCATCCACTACCACGACTTCATCCTCAGGTGGCTTCTTTGGCTCCAGCTCTACCGGTTCCAATCCGTTTGCGACGAGCACCCCAGAGAAGTCCGCTTCGTCCAACCCCTTCTCCTTTGGCTCCGCATCGCCCGCAAAGGCCAATCTTTTCAGTGGCTTCCCCAAAGCGGGCAGCATCGGGAACCCCGTTGGCTTCGGCTTCGGCAGCCCGCCCAAGACTCCCGACGCCGAGACCGGCAGCGGGCCTGTCAAGTCGCTCCCCTTCGCCTTTGGGGCTCCCAAGCCTGCGGCCGAGTCTAATGGTAGCGGGGCGGAAGAGAAGACTGAAAAGGAGGGCGAAGGGTCTGGGGAGAGTACGCCAGCTGCTGCGGAGGGATCCGACGCGCCCCAAGGCCTGCCTGCGTCGACGTCTGTGCATGACATGGAGGGAGAGGGCGAGGAGGACGAGGTAACGACACACGAGATTAGGAGCAAGGTGTACAAGATGGTGAAGGATAAGGATGGGAAGGCGTCTTGGGGCGACCTGGGTGTCGGTACGTCACGTCCTATTTGCACAAAGGGATAGTATGTTCATCCCACTCGTGTTCTCAGGTGTCTTGAGGCTCAAGAAGCACAAGGAGACCGACGCGCGCCGCATGCTCCTCCGGAACAGCAGTACCGGCAAAATCACCATTGTGAGTACCAACTTCTCTCTCATTCTAATTCGCCTGGTGTACGTGTCATTAATCCTTCACCTACAGAACTTCATCCTCTACTCTGGCATGAACGCGTCTGTGTCCGACAAGGTCGTCTCGTTCATTGGCCACGAAGATGGCCAGTCGACGCCCTATCGGATACGCACAAAGACGGCCGAGCAGGCCAACGCGCTCAAGGCCGCGCTGGACCGCGAGATCGAGTTCGTCAGAGCCAAGTCCGAGACGCAATGAATCATCCACGATCCTGTACTTCACGCGCACGGTCACGCTACATCCTATCGGACGCTTTATCACACTAGTATGCACGCGGTCCCAGCATTGCATGGTTATATGCGCACGAATTGTTTCGTGCATCGTCATGGTTTGTGTTTGTGTGTTTGTTGTACATGCATAAATACATCCATCTCCTGTGCATCCGGCGTCTGCACATTAGCCCCCAGTTTTCCGAAGAGAAGATATCATTTGCCGATGAAGTGGCTCTGCGCATTGTGCCATGTGGAGTAGTGCACAAACGCCTCGCTGAGCAGCATCTCGATCTCGTGGTCCGTCCAGCCTTGTGTCGGCAGCGACTGCAGGAACATGATGATACCCTGACGCGTGATGAGCACAGTATAACTACGCCATCAAGAACATGTTTCTCACCTGGAAATCCATCTCTTGCAGCTTCTTGCTCCATTTGACCAGGAAAGCCGAGCAGACGTACAAGTGGAATTGCGAGAATGCATCCGTTCCTTCCGCCTGACTCGTCCGATGAGCGCATATCAACAAGAGGAATTCGAGAGGAACATACCAGATAGGTGTCCCACATTCGAATGGTATTTTGTACGCTGATTTCCCGCATCAGCAGGCAGTTCATCCACCGAAACGCGAATTGCATGAATTCGACGTTCTCTACTTCCAGATGCGCTGCGAGAGGAGCTACAGTCCGAGTAAGTACGCATACAGCGAGAGCGAGAACTTCTAAACGAACCATCTATTCGCGCCACAAGCTCCGCCATGCGCTTCACACTGCGATGAATGCCAGGCTGCCCCGCGATATAGTTGTCCTGGATTCCATCCAGTAGTCGCGATAGACACCAGAATGTGTCTGCCTCGACCGCGGTCCGTACACTGTCTGGCAGTAGCCCTGTATCGAAGTCCTCCGGGTCGGTGTCTGTAGGCAACATCCGCTATTAATCACATTTCTCCAATAGATCTAGAGAACAACGAACCGATATATGCGGACAGAAACACCTGGAAGAACGGCGTGGCAAGATCGTTGATGCCTTGTACATACCCGCTAGCGGGGTGTCTGATGGCCCAGACATACAAGATACGCTCAAGGCTCTACGAGATCAAGCTCATCAGCACATCAGCACATTGGCACAACGACATGTGTGCAGGGCATACCCTTTGCGTAGATGCTTGCATCCACAAGCGAACGCCAGGTCGCGTCCGCGGTACGTCGATCTCGATTTGGTGCCATATTTGCTGGTCCAAACCATCCCGCCCGCGTGCGAACGTAGTCTCCACGAGCGAAGCATACTCGCGTCTCTTCCTAGCAAGTGTAGACGCACGCGTAGGTTTCGGAAGTGGTAGATAGCCCTATCCGTGCATTAGCCTTTGGTTTCCCTATATTTGTGAGGGCCACTTACGAGGAGCAGAGGCCATACAAGTGGTCTGAGGTCGCCTGGAACTCCATTCCAGGCAAGCTTGCGCAGTTGAGCTGCTTCGGATGAGTAAATGTTCTCTTACTGTTGAGGCATGCTCGACACACCAATGTCGACGTCGTCGCGTGTTATGCAGTTCATGAACTTCGTCCGGCGATTCGTACGTATTGATCGCTCACGCATGAGCTTCTCGGTGTCCACTGCGGAGGTGCCTGTCGCTTTGGACGTGCTTGCAGACTTCTCAGACTGGCGATAGATCAGATGGAGAGGATCTGAGCGTTGGATGAGATGTCAATGAGACCACACATTCCATGACGGCCCACCATTCACAATCTCTTCTGCGTCGACTCTGAGGACACCCTGCTCGTAACGAGGTTTCGAGTGATGAATAGCCGCCTGGTCGTCGTCCTCGGGCTCCATATCTCCAATGATCATGTCGGCATCGAGTTCCTCGTATCCTGCATGACTTCCGAGCTGCCCAGACTCTCGGCTTTCCAGGCTACCTCGGTCCGTGGACTTCCTGACCATCGTCCAGCCATTCCTGGGCGGAACCTGCTGCTCTCCTTTGGGCGGGTAGGAGCTCGGCGCGTGAACATGAGTGTACGAAGACGCTAGCGTTGAAGACGAGTTGTTGAGTGTAGGTCTCGGAACCGGCTTTGGAGCTGTAGAAGAGGATGCGCGGGCGTTGGACCGGTTCCAATCAGGTTTGCTGGTCGACTCAGAGTCCGAAGCACTATCCCACGCATCATCTTCACCCCAGTCGGCGACTGAGTAAGAAGAGAACTTATTTGTCGGATTCAGGCCAATGTGAGGTCGAGCAGGAGGCGGTCGAGCAGCCATGGAGGAATTATGAAGGTTGTGGTCAAGTCCAAGATCATGCAACTCCGCCCGCATCTAAGGACGGGCGCTTGTTTTCGTGGCGGCATAAGATGAGGCGCCACACTGAACTACTTCGAGTTCGCCACTAGTACTTACCATCCGTCCTGGCGGGTACATACCGCCCTCTATGACAAGCGAGTGCACATAGGGCGCTGCACGATTTTCCTCTATGATGTAAGTTTCGTAACAACATGATGTATCACGAGACGCCGAGAGCTCAGGGCTGCACTAATCCGAAGGTGGTTTCTCTGCCCTACTGGCCCGTTGCCTTCAACAAGAAGTCTTCGGGATCCCATCCGTAGTACTCCTGCAACTTCTTCGAGAAATCCCTCAGCTTCTTCGACGAAATAGTTGGATCCGGGTACGCTAGAAAGGTATGAGCAACTCAACCAAACGTGAACGATAGAGGCATCACTTGCGTTTGTGGAACGTGATAGACTGTACCACGAACAATAAAAACCAACTTTCTGCAGCTTTGGGAGAAATAGAGGTACTTACTCTGTCCTCCGGGTTTGGGGGTCGAACCGTACTATGGATCCTGACACACTGGGCACACAGATGAAGCCGCGGTCAACCATCACCTTAGTGCAACAGCGAGACGAGTTAGAATCTCAGATATCTTTCTAGACAATCAGCCGTACGGGAACATACCTGCACAAACTTCTCCCATTGCATACCCGCGATATCTCCCCCATGTCGCGACTCAGCCGGGTAATGACCAGTCGTCCTCTCATTGCCCACGGAGTTCATCTCTCCAGTCATCGTGTAACAGTTGCTGCCAAGTTTCCTGATAGGCTCGAATGCGGACGTTTAGCTGAACGTTTATGAGCTGTAGAGGACGGTTGGTTCGAGTCAGTGCCAAGGAGGTTTCGAATTTCGCTCGTCGACGCTATGATGTCTGCAAAATCCTCTTAGGAGTTCCAGGGACCGGCCACTTCGAGCTCTCTCGGAACCCCGATCCGACCCCACAATCTCCATAGTGCACCCCACAACCGTCCTCGTGCGATTGATATCGTGGCGTGAGTGTCAAAAGCTCCAGATTGCGACCAACGAGGTTGGAATTGTGGATATGTACGGGCTACGGGCTAAGAGCTACATAACTTCTGGTGTACACTTTCATTCTGCATGGCGGCTCACCACGCTATCTGTCTCGACAGTGCACGAACGGGGGCCGCTAATCACTGTACTCTCCGGACTGAGTCGCCTTCAGGAAATCCTCAGGGTCCCAACCGTAGTACTCCTGCAACTTCTTCGAGAAGTCCCGGAGCTTCTTGGGATGAATGGACGGGTTTGGATGAGCTAGGAGGGAAGAAGCCGTCAGCAATACAGAGCAGCATGGGATTTCACGAGAGTGACTTGCGTTTATGGAACGTAATGGACTGTATTGCAGACAAATGTAAATCAGTTTTGCACGACTTGGAGGATACGCAGAGGTACTTACCCTGTCCTTCGGGTTCGGAGGGTCAAACCGCACTCTGGACCCTGCTGTACTAGGGATGTAGGTGAAGCCGAGGTCGGTCATCATCTGAGGATGAGAATGTGGTAAACAACTGGATACGACCAAGTAGCCATATGAGAGCACACCTTTACAAACTTCTCCCATCTCATCTCTGCGATACCCTGCTTCTTGTCCAATGGTGTACGTAGAACCTGGTGAACGAGGTCCGCGGTCTTGCGCTTCAGACCAGTCCAGATCGTCTTGCTCTTCTTCTCGCTGTCATCCTCAGAGTCGCTGTTGTCGTCCTTGGCAGTCTTCTTCTTCGCGAATGCGCTGTAGAACTTCTTCTTTGTCTCCGGCACAGTCCCGAGGTTGCCTACTGGAGCGCGTGTCTTGACCTTCGACTTTCCACTCGTGAGGCCCTCCGTCTGGAGGTACTTATGCGCAGACTGTGCGGTCTGTTCCTGAGGCAGAGGCAGAGATGTCGTCGATCCATACGTAGGGAGAGTCGTCGTTGAACTATTGAACGACGTCCGCGGCGGGGTCGGCTTTGGCGCAGGCTTCTTCGCAGGTTGCGCCTTTGCGGGAGTTGGCTTTGCAGGGCTTGCAGGAGGGCTTGTTGCACCCTTCGCTGCAGGCGAAACATTGTATGGCTTAGGAGGTGGCGCAGGCGCGGGTGCAGGTGCAGGGCCTGGAGTGGTTGTGGAGGATGGCGCGCCCTCACCTGCCGTAGAGGTAGCCGAAGCTGGTTTCTTTTTCTTCTTGGGTTTTTTCTTCTTCTTCTTGGCGGCAGCCGTAGGTGCTTCCTCATCTTCGACTTCCTCGACGGTGGTCTGTCGAGGCTTCTGCGCACCTGAAAGAATACTTCGCACTCGGATTCTGAATGCAATCGCAACTCTGTACTAACCGGCGGATGCAGAGGACTTTGAGAGCGGCGGTGTTGTAGTCAAGGGCTTGGTCGCGCGTAAAAGAATGGGAGGCTGCTTATTTACAAACGGTCTCCGAGGCTCGTCACGCGTAGCGGTTGTCACTGTCGGGCTGGCCGGGAACATACGCCCTAATAGAGACAGCTCAGCTAACTTGCCTATTGGATGAGGGAGGGTGACAGACCTCTGAGAGAACCCAACAACTTCAGGAAAGGATTGCCCTTGCGTTCCTCCGCGAGGGCATCGAAACCGGGAGCGGGACTAGCTTTGGATTCAAAGAAGTCCCCGGAGGCGACAGCGGCATCCATGGCCTCCCGAAGAAGGTCGCGAAGCTCGTCTTCCTCGTCCGTATCATAATCATCCTCCGAGCCGCCCTCGCTTTCGTAGTCATCATTGCTGTAGCGGTCATCGTCGTCATCGTCGTCGTCTGAGTAGTCGTCCTCTTCGTCCGACTCAGACACGGTTTGTAGAGAGGGCATCGATCCGTCGCTCTCGTCACCGTCCATGATCGCCAACGGCTTCCGTTTGCCTCCAGCACCTGTACCACGCTTGCCGGTAGGCACGAGTGCCATCTTATCGTCAGCCTGACGAGCACCAGTTCCAAACCCGTGCCACGAAGGCTTGACGTGGCGAATGTCTCCGACGTCCCACAAATCGTCGATACCCATACCCGAGATGGTTTTGTAGTTCTGGATATGAGATCATTAGCCGTGGTTCAGAATCTACATGCATGCAGACGAACATCATCGATGATCTGCCAGACTTTGTCCAGCACAGGCTTCTTGCGGGTCTGGTCCAGTGGGAAGACGGTGTCGACATAGTATGGCCAAAGCGCCGACGCTTCCTTGGAGAATATTTGTGCGTCGACCCAGTTCTCGTATTCTTCAGGCATTTGACGAGGTTCGTTCTTCCACTTCTCGCCCTCTGGCCCGTGTAGGATACCACCGAGCATGGACTGCAACTCTACGATGTTCTGCAGGTGAAACCCCATGACGATCAGCCGGCGTGTGCGAGTGTCTCTTGAGAACTGTATGAAATTATCCATGCTACCTACCGATAGGTCGCCGATGGCATCCCAGAGTGCTTGAGAGAATCGTTTCGCGTCTTTTGGGGATTCTTCCGTTGCCTCGCCAAGAAGCTGGATCAAGATGGGCTTAGGGATGGGCGAATCTGGTAGACAGAGTTCGACGATGATGGAATCTACAAAGGACTTATGGATCGCCTTCAGCTGCATCCAGTCGAATGTGTACTCCACAGCCTTCGTTTGCGGGTCGGTGTGCCGGGTGAAGTACTGTGCGTAGTGTGCTGTGGGCGCGTATAGACTGGTGTCAAGTATCGGGGGAGCAGAGCGATGCACGTACGCGCTGTGGTTGCCAATATTGCCAGATTGTTCTGTCCCGCCTTCACCAGCACGTTGACGGTGTCGTATAGCACGAGGAAGCGAGAACGCATCGACGCGTTGGACCTCAGCTGAGACTTGACTGCAGCGTCGTCTAGTCCATCCTCACCGAGGTCACGAATGATGTCCCCAACGACCCTCCAGCCTGAAGCCATCATGTACATGTTGTGGATGCTAGAATTACCGAGTTTGGAAATGTAACCGGTGTAAACCAACGAACGAGACATACTGGCTCGCGCACATGGATACCACATGCGCCCTGATCTTCAACACATCCTTGAATTCTTTGGACTGGGTATCGCTCGTATGAGCTCTGACTTGTTCCATAATATGATCTGCGAAGAATTCCGGATCGTGCAGGGCGTTAATCTCGTCCAAGTACGCTGTCGAGATCGCGTCAGGCTCATGCGACTGCCTAGAGCACTACAAGGACCATACCGCTGAGTTGCGAGTCCGCGATTCTCAGACAGACCTCCAGCCTAAAGGGCGCAGCGATTGCTTGCTTCATCAAGTCCTCTGTCATGCAAAAGTCGGTCTTGAGATTTTTTCGGCCTCTATTTTTGAACAGAACGAAACGCGAAGAGAACTCACCTGCCAGTAGATCGAGCTTCTCTCGGCCACTCATCCTAGACGCCAGTACCACCTCTCCCGTGCCCATCGCACCGTACTTTCCATTTCGCAAGACGAGCGCGCGGGCAGTGAGAGGCTTGTTGCCGTTCGCATCGCGCTCGCGTCCGGGGTGCTTTTTGAAGACTTCGCGGGGCCCAACTGGGACAAGCTCGCGCGAGGTGGATACTGCCGGCTTTGCTGGTGGTCGCGTGGGGGGCATGGCGACAGTAGATGCACTGAGGAGAGGAGCAGGTCCACGGACGACAGTGGTCGACCTGAGTCTGGAGTCTAGACAAGAAGGAGCGTCCTAGGAAAGGAATGTGGGCGCTCCGTCGACTGCGACGGATCAATAGCGTGGGCGCTCCGAAGCCCATTCCGGCGCTACGTCTCCAGGATTCACAAGTCCCGGGACACGGACCCACGCTCTCAGCTACTCTCACTGTGTCGACAGCAGTACAATCGCATCAACCTCAAGCATGCGTCTACCGCAGTGTCATCTCGCCATAACTGGCCTGCGTAACCTAAACCCAAACACCACACGATGCTCATCAGCTTGTGATTGGCCGGCCTCTTGATCCTGACGTCTGCGTCCGCTCGGTATCAGATCTGACAAGTGAGGCACGGCGATGCAACAGCAGCACATGTTGCCATGATCATTTGCATCAACGCTCGCCGAGCCCCGCTCGGAGGCATTGGTCTTCGCATCCCTGACTCTGACGGCGTACCGAACTCAGAGCGAGTCTCTCTGTGCGAGTCTCCGACCACCATCTTGCATCCTTTCGTTCTCCCTGGGGCCGGTCCCNGCCCACGACCTTTTGCTCGCTAAGTTATCTCCGGCATCTTCTTTTCTTGGTCGGCCTTGATGGCTGCTTCTAATGTCACAGGTGCGTTCGCATCACGTCTATGAAAGACAGCGCAGTGCTGACGCTTCCCTCCAGTCGATGACAGTTCATCGCTCATCGTGTACGACCCCCCNGGATGCGTGGTCGCGTTTTTCTGGAAACGATGCGCAGGCGTATATGAACTCGACGTACCACGGCACTTCCGATAGTGGCGCCATCGCGAAGTTCACCTTCAATGGGACAGGAGTTTGGTTTTATGGCGCGAAGAAGCCGGATTATGGTTCGCTCATCCTGGTGGTCGACGACGACGTTGCTGCGTACGTGAATGCCACTGCGTCCGACACAGAGCTCGGGCAATTTTTGGTTGGAGCGTCGGATCTGAAGATGGGAGAGCATGTTGTGTCGGTCATGAACGGAGGTACTGGAGCTATCGATTTGGATGCCATTGTATATGAGACGGTGAACCAGGCACAACCGTACGTGTTCATCTATGCGTGACAGCGAGCCCGATGTTGACCAGGCGAATTTCTCTGCAGAAAAGCTGTCGCGCACGGTATCATTGCACAATCTCCCTCCAGCGATTCTAGTGCTGCGAACACTCAGACGTCCTCCGTCAATACGTCGTCTGCAGGCGGTCCCTCAGCCACGCCGTGTGTACCCATTGACTTTGGTGCATGTACCGTACTGACAGATCTGTAGGAATGCGATTACGACGGACTCGGGTGACAGCAGTTCTGGCCAAGATGCGGCTTCTCAGTCACCCGCGGCATCCCCCAACGCAGATCCCAACGAACCTCCTGCCACAACGCAGGCAGACACTACCCCGCAGCCTTCCGATCAGGCGACGCAATCCGCAGCTGCCCCTGCTGCAGTTACAGCTTCCCCGAACGCAGTCTCCACAGGTTCGAGCACCAGCAGCGAGAACGATACGACCAAACAGCCTATCGCTAGTCCCAACGCTGTCAGGCCCCAAACCGGTCAAGCTGAGCACAGTGGCCCGTAGGTTATTTCCGCATGACATGAGCTGCCGTCATCCTGACTACTAGCTTCAGAACGATCGCAGGCACGTCAAAGCCGCATCGTGGTCTTCCCATAGGTGCAATCATCGGAATCGCCATTGGCTGCGCGGTTCTCCTTCTCCTCATAACGGCGTTCATCTTCCTATTCATGCGCCGTCGGCGTCGCCTTCGCGCGCGCAGGCGAATAACCAATCTGCCTTCGCCCATTCTGCCCCTGCAGGACCCTGACACAGAGTTTGGGTACTTCTTCAGAGGTCAGGGTGCGATGTCAGAGAAGCGCGAGCAATATCTCGGCCAATCGTCCTCGCGCTTCTCTCGGGACTCGGGTGCGACACTGCAAGGCTCTTACAGCGGGCCGTACAAGGAGAAGGATGTCACGGAGATGCCGACACCCTTGCCCCCAGCCCCCGCGTACATGGGACGCGGCAGCTCGTACACGACCAATACAGCCACGCTGAACGGGCCTGTCGAAGATGGAACTGACATCGCGGATATGTACTCGCAGATGGTATGTCATGTTCAGTTAGAGTACACGCCGCCGCCGCAAGTGCAGATCTCACCTCTGTCATACAGGACCCCGGAATTCCAACTCGTCCACCCAGGCCGCCAGACCTGCGTCTAAGCGTGTGAAGTACCAAGGCCATTGCGCGCCCTGTTTCTAGAGGGCTTGTGGCGGAATCTTGTCGTTGTTAGGGAAGAAGGCCGTCATCCCCGCTACCGCGATGTGTTGCCGTCGTTGTCTATAGGCATTCGGAATAATCGTCGCGCTCCTCACGACTTCCTGCGCTCCCCCACCCTTCGCGTATCTTGTACGAATAGCTGAACGTCGATATGCATCGCGGTGACGCGATGACCTGCGCAAGTGACAATTAAACAATATCCCACTCGTTCCTCGACTGTTGCGCTATGGATGGGCTCTAGCCGGGACGATGCCGCATCTGGTTGGATCGAGACGTGGCTCTGTGGCCAATCTCGAGACGGGCGGGGGCATCACGTTGGGATCAAGAGAGCGGCATCACATCGAGCGCTATGGCTCGTCAGTCACAGCGTGTCACGCACAAGACTCGGGGGTTTCGGACATCCAGGATGGGCTCCTAAGGCTTGCGCACGCCCTGTAAAGGTGCTATACGTGCATCGAAGGTATGCAGCCATGCACTGTGCAAGTACAATGCGCATAGGAGGCATGTTGACCATGCGAGTCGAGTAGAAAGAAGTTGATGTGATGAGCGTGACACGGATCGGGCCCTGGCGACGGGTGGCAGTGGGAAGGTGACTGGTCACGACGTTGTTATATCAAAGGGGGATGGAGGCCAGGCGGGTTGCGGGCCAACGCTGCGTGCTTTCTCTTCTCTCCGTCTCCCTTTCCTCTCTTCTCAGTCTCTTTCTCCTTGGTCGAGCTGCGCTCGCTGGACCACCGGCTCATTCCACTCTCTCTGCCTGCTTAGTCCGTGCATCTCGTTCTCCGCTTTCCTTCAGAACAGAGCAGCGCTCCTCCACCCCGTTCAACCTTCCCTGTTCCCTGTTCCCTGTTCAGTCTTGATCCAGTTTCGCAACAGTAACCCCTTCAGCACTCCCAACCCCACTTCGTACGCCACCCCACACGAATATCTAGCAATGGGCAACTTGGTTTGGCACGAGTACGCTCGCTATGTCGCGTTGTCGGCCACCGTTTGTGAGTGTCCGCTTCAAGATGAACATGACGAAAGGGAAACGTTGTACCGGTCCTGATCCTCACACGCCCTAGATACGATTTGGGCCGCCTTTTGGGGAATCTACTACAGGAAGTTCTTCTTTGACTTTGTGAATGGCATCGTCCGCAACCCCGGTGGTGTCCAGTGAGTATACTCTCACGCCCTCTCAATAACCGTACCCTCGTACTCAGCAACCGCCGACCCGTTTAGGCCTGCCGCAAGCGATTCCATCTTTGTCTCTATCATTGTCAAGGCTCCCGTCGTGCAGATCCTGAACATGCTCCTGGGATTCGGTTACCTCGCGCTAGACTATCCTTTGCCGTTCCTTAAGAACACTGCGATACACCGGAGCTTTCCCATCAGGATAGTGCTGCTACTGCTGCAGACATTCTTCGCGATCCTGTACTATCAGGTCGGTTACTATTTCTACGCGGTTGCGAGCGCGCGTTCTGACAGAGTCCGGCGCACAGGGAACGAACGGGGCGCTATACTCCTTCATAGCCGCGGGCTGCTACATACGCGCCCAGATGCTTGGGGAGATTATGCCGGAGGCGAAGGAGAATAGGGGGCGGGGCGGAAGAGCCTGAGCTCTCGCGCTCCTGGTTACGGTACGGGGAGAACATGTAGACTGCCGGCGGATGGACTGGTCCATCCTGCCGTTCCCTCCCACATCTCCCCTTCACCTCCTCTCACCCCGCTCACCCCCCACCTTCCCCCTCTTCCCGATTCAACTTCCTACTATCTTTCTTGTTGTCATTCTTTGCTCTTGGAACACGCACGCCCAGCCTGAAAACCCACATACCTGCCCGTGCGCGTTGTCCGATCCTGATTGAACGCGCGAGGTCCCCGCGCGCCTACGTTATTCTGAAGACTCGGCTTCCGAGGCGCATTGCTACCAAAGTAGTACTGGACTAGCGTTCCTGCTCTGGTTTGTTGTATTTACCATGGATACTTAGCGCAGTATTGCTACACCACCGGGCGAACCTAGGTACTGAGACGGTGCAAAGCAAGGCCAGCACCAAATCGATGCTGCTTTGGGTAGGATCCACATGTGGCATCCCATATCCGTCCAATAAGGCGCTTCAGTAAATATTTGGTCCCCTCACGTGTATCGAGTCCTCCTCTCCTCGGTATCGTTCCTGTACCACTACTCGCTGTACCATTTGTTCTCTGGCCTAGGTACCTCCTCCATATCCCTTCCAATACATCTAGGCCGTCGCATCGCCATCAAGATGTCTTGAACTGGCGCCCGCCTGTAGCGACTTGCTCTCGACCACCCACGTCCTTTTACCAAGCAAACTTCGACGGCGAGTACGAGCCGTCATAAGAGGTTCAGGCGTTCGAAGAGTGCAAGTTCAAGTCACTGCCCTTGGGCTGTTCTCGTTCAGGCTCCCGTCGTACCAGGTCAGCTCATAGTCAGGCCTCCCTCACTACTCTGCGCCAGCTAATGATTGCACGATCCCAGTGTGCTCTTCGAGCCGGGCGGAGCTCTCAATTCACAAACTTCCGACACGCAATGGATGGATACTCTCAACACCGGTGTAGAGCAGCCCCGCCGTGTTTTTGTTGACAGGGGCGTTCGGACAGAGGAGAGTGCCCACGTAGCACGTTTGGGACATTTACCGTGAGTCAGGCAGCAGCATGATGGTGACTAACACGCTCATACACTTCTGCTCTGAAGCTCCCGCACTTAGCGACGACGAGAACGAGACCGTGTGCCTGCGTGCGGAGCTTGCACGCGTTGAAGTGGCGTATGCAGGTGCGTTAGCTCGGCTGGATTCCGTCTGTGCGCTCGTTGTCACCGATCCGCTGGTCCTCGATCCCACTGAGCAGTCCCAAGTAGCACTCCCCCTTCCCCGAGTCCAAGTACAACCAATCTCTACCCTCGCGCCCCCGTCTGCGCCTTCCGCCATAGCTGATGCGACGGGGTCACGTCAGTACACTCGGTAAGACGGCTCCCCACCTCCACGTCTTCAAAGCTAATTCCTCCGTCGTGCAGAATACCGGGGACTGCTCCTGTGGCCACCAGCAAGGTCTACGTGATCTATTATAGTGATGAGGAGGATGCTTGCCGGTGAGACGAAGGCAAGCCTCCATCGATTGTGCCCGATAGTTTCTATCTTGTTTTAGTTGTAATCAAAATGTTATCTCCGAATTGAACCACATTTGGCGTGGGAAGGGATTCAAAAAATTGTACCTGATTCCGGCGGCTACTGGTTTTTTGGATGTCGCGCGGACAGCCATGCAACAGCCATGGTACCTAGAGTCTGTACGGTATTGATGATGATTGACTCGTATTTAACTACAGGCGTACGGGTCGATATGCTATTTGACATCGGGTAGATTTTGGGTATTGTCCAAGGTTGGGCGCGATATGGTACCTGGCTCAGTACCAAGCCAGTACGAGCGCAGGCATCGGATCAAGAACGGGCTCGGATATGGCTGGTGTATCAGCGCCTCCCCGTGGTGTACAGCTGCGTCCATATGGTTGTCCGACTCCTCAACAGCCTCCATCTATCTACTCGTGCTGTAATCTGGCGTCTCAATACATGGTCCCTGTTGTCGTAGATGTCTCTCGTTCTAGCTCCCTTCTTCTATAGCTCAGCCCAAGATGCTCGGCGTATTCATCCCGCATCGTAATGATGTTGACAACATTACATCTCTCAGGTATTCAAGATGCTAGGCGTGGGCTGTGGTGAGGTAAGGTCCTAACATCACCAACAGTTGCAGCTGATTACAACAGTCCGATTGTCCGCATTAGGACCGGTAGTTGCGACTGCGGTCAGCTTCCTCCAGCTCGGGGTTGCTTACGAGTCTTACGTTTCGACGTTTCATCTCCACTCCACGCTGGCCCCCAGAGCGAGCTCATTCTCCCTTTCTCTCTTGCCGTTCTACCCGTCATGAGCAGCTGGGCCAAGCCTTTCACGGTCGACGTTCCGGACGCCGACCTCGAGCTTCTGCGCAAGAAGCTGGAACTCGCTACGTTCCCTGACGAACTTGAGAACGCGGGCTGGGACTATGGCATTCCTCTGGAGGACGTAAAGCGTCTGACTGCGCATTGGAAAAACTCTTTCGATTGGCGCAAGGCTGAGAAAGCTATCAACGAGATACCGCAGTTCACTACAGACATCGACGTGGATGGGTTTGGAACCCTGAACATCCACTTCGTGCATCAGAAGAGCAAAGTGGAGAATGCCATCCCTCTCCTGTTTGTACACGGCTGTGAGTTGCTTCGAGCTAGTTGACACGCATGAGGTAATTGACATCTGTGCAGGGCCAGGACACTTTCTTGAAGTCCGCAAGCTTTTGCCTATTCTCACGTCCGAGTCTCCGGACCACCCCAGCTTCCATGTTGTTGCTCCAAGCCTGCCCGGCTTTGGCTTCTCAGAAGCCCCTAGCAAGCCGGGGTTCAACGGCTACAAATATGCAGAGGTACGGCTCATGTGGCTCTTCGGCATTCGCGCTCGTAACGCTGACACGCCATATAGGTTTTCAATAAGTTGATGCTGTCGCTAGGCTACAAGGAATATGGTTGAGTACCTCGCGCAGATAACCATGATTCGTACTAAGACGTTCCTCTTTCATAGTGTACCAAGGTGGAGATTGGGGTCACATCGTGAGTGGGCTTGGATACCCCGTTGGTATAAAACGCGACTAACGTCATATAGCTCGGGATATATACCGTGAATCGCTATGGGCATCAACACGTCAAGGGATGGCTCTCTAACATGCCGATGTAAGGCATTCACCATAATTTGTTTTCCGTTGCTGACAACATATATTTGCGCTAGATATCGTATCCCGTCCTTGTTCACCAACCCGCTCATCTTCCTAGAGCTATTCACGGCACCACTGAACCCAACACTTGCAAACGCGATCGCTGCTGCGAAACGCTTCCGGAGCAAATCATCGGGATACTTCGTCTTGCAGGCGACAGCTCCACAAACTATAGGATACAGCCTTGCTGATTCGCCTGTCGGGCTGCTCGCGTGGATCGCGGAGAAACTGTACAAGGCGGTGGATGATTACCCTTGGACCGACGACGAGAGTACGTACGCCCTCTCGACATTCATTGAATATCAATCCTCACCTACAGGGGAACTTCACAGTAATAGAGTGGATATCAATCTACTGGTTCTCTCGCGCCGGACCTGCAGCGAGCGCTCGGATCTATTACGAGATGACGGAGGGGAACAAGCACGATGTCTTCGAGGGCACAAAGTGGACGTCTGTCCCGTTCGGCGCCGCTCATTTCCCCCGCGAACCTCTTCGTGTGCCGAAGTCGTATGTTGCTGTTCATACGCTCAATTTTCGATACCGTTTGTTAATTGTTTGTTGGTTTACAGGTGGGCCCATACGATTGGAAAGGTTGTGTTCGAGTCGGAGCACGAGGCAGGCGGCCACTTTGCGGCGTTCGAGCAGCCTGAGAGTATTGCGGCGGATCTACGTAAGATGTTTGGGAAGGGCGGGCCCGCGTATGGTGTTGTGTCTGGACAGGATGGGTATTGAGTCTGTGATGGTCTGCAGATCGGAGGGCCGTGGATCGTAGCGTTAATTGCGTAGCACGGTGGTTTGTGTACTCGATGAGGCCTCTATGGTATTTGGGTCCTCATAGAAGCTATCGTACTTTGCGCTACGTATGAATAGGGTATTTGAAGCTCGATACTATGCTCAGTGGCACCCTTTCCATTTCCAAAAAGTTCATATGCATCAATTGACAACTTCGAAGTTCAGAGGCTGCCGATGCGATCATAAGCGCTCTACGCGCGCCTATGCGATTCGACTTTGAAATTGGCAAATACGCCTCTCGCTGATATCCAAATTCCGCCTGCTTACTCGCCCAAGAACCGTATTCTGATATCCCTCCCTAAACCTCAATTCGGTATAGTTGATAAACATAAGGCTAGACGATCGTAAGTGAAGTCGCAGTGACCGCGACGTCCAGGTTGCGAAGTACATGTGGCGATCTATGTTTTTCGGCCATGCTCATGTGTAGAACGGGGTCATGGAGACCGTCAGAGAACGGTTTGTGCACTGAGCATATAATGCAGCTGACCGCAGTAACTGAGTGCCAAACTTATCACCGTACGCGCTAGCCGTCTATGTCGTGACTAGGCCTTCGGGACCGGTCGACTTGGTATATAGGGTGCGTCCGGGTTCCGACTCTCTTCCCTCGTACCTCATTTCGCTCCTGTCCTGCCAACGCCTTCCAACATTCCAACCTACATGACTAGCTCGGCCAAACCCTTCACTGTCCACGTACCCGACGCCGAACTCGAACTCTTGCGCAAGAAGCTCGATCTCGCGCGGTTCCCGGACGAACTGGACGGCGCAGGATGGGAATATGGCGCACCCTTGGCGGATATCAAACGACTCACTGCCTACTGGAGGGACTCCTTCGATTGGCGCAAAGCCGAGAAGGCCATGAACGAGATTCCGCAGTTCACCACTGACATTGAGGTGGACGGGTTCGGCACCTTGAACATTCACTTCGCGCATCAGAGGAGCAAGGTGGAGAACGCCATCCCACTCCTCTTCGTACATGGTTGTAAGTGCCCTGGTGCTGGACGTTCATCATGGCATACTCAATCTGTATGGTAGGGCCCGGACACTTTCTTGAAGTGCGCAAGCTACTGCCTCTCCTGACGTCGGACTCTCCGGACCATCCGAGCTTCCACGTTGTTTCCCCGAGCCTACCGGGATACGGATTCTCGGAAGCTCCGACCAAACCAGGGTTTGCAGGATATCAGTATGCGGAGGTACGACTTTATCGTTTTTGCAAGGCTTCTACGAGATTGACCGTGAATCACGCAGGTACTGAACAAACTTATGCTCTCTCTCGGATACGATGAATATGGTGAGTCCCTTCACGTTCAACACCTTTCATTGCATATATTTACCATCTTATTCCGTAGTATACCAAGGCGGAGATTGGGGTCATATTGTAAGTCTTTATAAAGTTTCCCTTCTAATGTGAGACAAGAATACTCAAGGGTTGTATCACACAGCTCGGAGTCTATGTCGCAAACCGATATGGACATAAGCATCTCAAAGCTTGGCTGTCCAATATGCCGGGGTAATATTCCCTTCGCCCACACTCCTTCTGACTTGCTGACCATGCAATCTACAGTTACCGACCCCCGACTCTCTTCACACATCCTCTGATTTTCCTTGAGATGCTGACGATGCCGTTTAACAAACGCCTTGCAGACGCTTTTACAGCCATCAAGAAGTTCCCGAAGAAACATGGAGGCTTTGTCTTCCTTCAGGCAACCGTTCCGCAGACTATCGGGTACAGCCTTACGGACTCCCCTGTTGGACTGCTCGCCTGGATCTACGAAAAGCTGCACGAAGTGGTCGACAATTACCCGTGGACGGACGACGAAGGTACGGACCTTCGTCATATAGGGCAATCGCAGTGCTTACTGAAGACACTTAGTTTTGGAGTGGATATCGATCTACTGGTTTTCTCGTGCTGGTCCTACGGCGACCGCTCGCATGTACTACGAGATGACGGGAGGCCACAAACATGACGTGTTCGAAGGTACAAAGTGGACGTCTGTTCCCTTCGGGGCATGTCACTTCCCCCGCGAGCCCCCGCGCGTGCCTAAGTCGTACGTGCTGACATTTAGTCTCCGGGAATGGCTATTGACATCGTGGTTGTGCGCAGGTGGGCCCACATGGTCGGAAAGGTGGTGTTCGAGTCGGAGCATGACGCAGGTGGGCATTTCGCGGCTGTGGAACAGCCAGAAAAGCTCGCTGGAGACCTGTACAAGATGTTCGGCAAGGGCGGCCCCGCGTATGGCGTCGTTTCGGGCAAAGACGGGTACTGATGAGTCGTGGTATGTATTCTCCGAACACGAGAGATTGGTAGACGATTTTCTACAAGCGATTGTGTCAATACAGAGGCTTACGATGCGCTCCATCGCGATGTTGATGACATTGTCCTATCGAAGGAATTCGCCTACCGAGTGGGAAGTAATCAAGGGGAGGTGTATCTCGGCAGCTCCGAGTAGGAAGGTGGTGTCGCTCCAATAGTGGCAAAGTGAATGCCGAAGATTCGATTCATTATGTAGTCGAGGTAAGCTTTGATCTCGTTCATGTGCTTTTGGATGCCGCTCACGCTTTCCGGTAAGGCTTCAGACATATCGGTACGGAACCTCATTGGCAGACGACGTTTTGGGAAGCTCGAGAGTGTCTGAATATGGCTACTCGGGCACGCTGCCAACTCTATCCCGCTAGCCTCGTACCGGTGATCCAGGATGCACGCATACGGCGACTTCACTACGCAGAGCAGTGAAACATTATATCAGCCACTGTTGAGCTGCGGTCGGATCCGGAACGCGCCAAGGATCGGCTGCGTCCTGACTCTAGCAGCAGCCGCTGGACCAGCAGTCTACTTAAAGCATTCAGATCCGAGAGCACTGCAACGTTCGGCAGCAGATTCTACGATGAACCCCTGGGCCAAGCCCTTCACCCTCGACGTTCCCGACACTGACTTGGAGCTTCTGCGCAAGAAGCTCGCGCTGGTGAGGTTCCCGGACGAGTTGGAAGATGCCGGTTGGGACTATGGCGTCCCGCTGGCGGATATGAAGCGCCTGGTGACGCACTGGCGGGACTCCTTCAACTGGCGCAAGGCTGAGCGGGCTATCAATGCCCTCCCTCAGTTCACGACGGACATAGAGGTCGACGGATTTGGTACCCTCAATATTCACTTTCTTCACCAGAAGAGCAGCGTGGAGAACGCGATCCCATTGCTCTTCGTCCACGGGTGTACGTACATGAAGCTTTCGTGAGGGTCGTGTACTAACTTGGGGCTTCTTGCGTTGAATCTTGCAGGGCCAGGTCATTTTCTGGAGGTTCGAAAAATGCTCCCTATTCTGACCTCCCCCTCTCCCGACCATCCAAGCTTTCACGTTGTCGCACCGAGTTTGCCGGGCTTTGGATTCTCGGAAGCTCCCTCTAAACCCGGCTTCGCCGGCCCCCAGTATGCAGAGGTGAGGTTGCATTTGACGCTTTACGCTGTTTGACATTGTGACAATCAATTTTAGGTGTTGAACAAGCTCATGCTCTTCCTTGGGTATGACGAATATGGTGACAATTGCATTCATTTGGGGACGTACAGCACGGATGCTGACAAAACCATACAGTATACCAAGGTGGAGACTTGGGACACTCGGTACTTGGATTACAACGATTGTTCCCTGAAGTGAGATCCTTACATCTTTACAGCTCGGCGTTTACGTCGCGAACCTGTACGGGCACAAGCACCTGAAGGCATGGCTGTCTAATATGCCAGTGTACGCACTACTCTTTACTCCTTCCCCTCATGAGCTCACTTGCGATGATACATCTAGATACCGCATACCGAGTCCACTCTTCAATCCTCTGCTCTTCCTCGAGCTGCTCACAGTGCCATTCAACAAGCGCCTTGCAGAACAGCTCGAGAGCGCGAAACGCTTCCAGACGAGCGGTATGGGGTACTTCGTTATGCAAGCGACCGCCCCGCAGACGCTGGGGTACAACCTCGCGGACTCCCCTGTGGGCCTGCTAGCTTGGATTTACGAGAAGCTGTACAAGGCGTCCGATCACTATCCATGGTCTGATGACGAGGGTGCGCGGATTGCTCAGCCTGATTATGGACGCCGGCAGCACCCTGACGTAGGCTTTGCCCGCAGTGATTGAGTGGATCTCGATATACTGGTTCTCGCGTGCGGGTCCCGCGGCGAATATCCGCATCTACTACGAGCTTACGGGACGGAACTCGCACGACATGTTCGAGGGCACGAAGTGGACGTCGGTCCCGCTGGGCGTGTCGTACTTCCCTGGCGAGCCTGTGAGGCTGCCGAAATCGTACGTTGTTCCTCTATCAGTACGATGGCCGAGTGCGTATGACTGTGACATTGTCTGCAGGTGGGCGCATATGATTGGCAAGATAGTGTTCGAGTCTGAGCATGTTGCTGGTGGGCATTTCGCGGCTGTTGAGCAGCCGGAGAAGCTTGCAGGTGATCTGCGGAAGATGTTTGGCAAAGGGGGACCAGCTTTCGGAGTCGTGTCAGGGAAAGATGGGTACTGATAGGCGGACTATTACAGTAGTCTACAACAATTTGAGTCCAGGTGTGTATTGTACGTATGTCGTGAGATGTCCATAGCTCCGTACTTATCTGAGTCGTATACTCAAAACTGAATGTCCCACTGACTCCCAATCCACTCTGGGTAGGCGACCGGATCGTGGCAAACCTCCGGGAATGTGAGCCCAAACTCGACATGCGTATCCCTACGGACCTCAATCGATGGATAGTACCGGTACAATTTGTCCATCGTGTACTCGAGAGTGGTCTCGATGCCTTGTGGACAGTGCCAGTGAATGATGATGTTATCTATCGCTGGGAGCGCGGAGGGATCTTCGACCCTGAAACCGTCGACGGGGCCAGACAACCCAAAGGCAGGGTCCAGAGGTTTGACGATAACGTGCAGCTCGGAGAGGCGGTGTTGAGGGTGTTGAGTCCGCTTCAAGGAGAAGAAGTCCCCGAGGAAGAGGCTGAGGTCGTTCGTGAAGATGATGAGCTGCTTGAGGTTCGTCATGCGCTCAACCACCTTGGGCAGATCCGTCACGTAGGGGAACGGACGCGACGAGCGGAAGGCCATGAACGAGATGTAGAAGGTCTCGATTTGTGTCAGAGGTAGCGCGTCGAGCTGCACCTTGGCCCATTCGACGGGGCGGTCGGGATCCCAGAACGGGTGGTCGAAGTCGACGCTCATGGTGGAGAGGCGGAGGGCTGCGTTTGAGCCCATCGCGGTGATCGTGACGTCCGAGTGCCAGCTTGAACGCAGGATGGCGAGCTGGGTGAGGGTTGAGCAGATCTCGGGGATGAACGAGGTGACGCTGACGGTGTCCATTGGGTTGGGGCTGATATCGAGCGGGATACGCAGGGCCTGAATAGCTACGTCGATGCGGGGAGGCTTCAAGCAGAGCAGGATATGGTTAACGGTTGTGATCGGCATCTTGTCGAAGCTGAGCCGTCGAAGAGAACCTAGCAGCTCATCGGCATCGTCGGGGACGACGTAGTCTTCGTCGGTAGAGTCCAGAAAGTCCGTTTCCGTGAGCGCGAGGTGCTGTAGCTGAGGGCATTGTCGGATGAGGTGGACGAAGTCGTTGAATGGGATTAGTGGCCCGTTTATATCTGTGAGGCACAGATGGGTGAGAGAAGGGAAGTGATTTGCGGGCAACCAGGGGACCATAGAGAGGTGGAGGGCGCGGAGCCTAGGAGTTTGTCCAGAGAACATTGTGCGCAAGGGGCCGGCATCATCCAGTAGCTCCTCCTCGTGGAACTCCCACTGTATGCGGAGGACCTCGAGCTTGGGGGCGGGGAAGGTGAGATAGGAGAGTTTCGAGTGTGAGCCATGGATTGGTTGGTACTTGGCGATCCAATGCAGCTCGCGTAGCCTGGAGCCCAAGGCAGGTAGCTGGTTCAGCAACGGCGGAGGAGAAGTGTTTCTATCGATGTGGATGGTGAGAGGAAGCTGCTGTGAGCGCTCTAAGCATATTTTGACAGCTTCTGGATGGCAGTCTCTGATGAGCGTCCATGGGCGGGCGTATGTCACCAATGTTCGGCGCCATTCTTTGCAAAGGAGGGAATGTGTGCCGATGATGCGAGAGGGCCTGTGATAGATACCGTTCCATATGCGCGCTGTTTCCTCAGGTGCTGCCGATGTCGGGGCGTCTGCCAAGACGTGATCGATAATCATAGACAGCACCTCCGGGGGCAGACGACGCCGAGAGTTCTGGGTGTTCATAGCAGTCCGCGCTGCGGACGATGCGGACGACAGAATGCGATCGAGCCACTGCAACTAGATTCCGGTTAGAGGACCAAAGAGCATGCCACAGCACAACAGGTATGCCGGCTTACCTCTGGCAAGCTGGCAAGAGGACGCGCCCCGCAAATTGTCAGCATAGGAGATCTACCGATATTGACAAGTCGGGGATAACGTACGTCATATTCTGGCATTTCTGAGTAGCCTGTCTGGAGAGCGCGATCGCAAGGTGGTCCAGCGGGATGTGGTCCAGGTAGCTGGTGTCCGCATCTGGAGTAATGGGAGAAGCATCCATGGGCGAGCTACAGACAATCGTGATAAGGACGAGTGGCATATGAGTGGCAATGCATATGAAATTTTACCGATGAGAGCTTTGGGATTCAGTGAGACGAGCGGTGATAGAGAATGTTAATGGGGATCGTCGACTGATGCGGATATTTTATAGCCGGGAAGCTGAGCTAGAGGTCGCCACTGCCGTTGTGGATACTCGAGGGACAAGAAGAACAGCGACAATGAGGAGAGGACGTCGCCATGTCGGTGGCATAGCCATCAAACCTCACATAGGACGCATCCTATACGGATCACAATGATGCAATATGCGATGTAGGAAGAAGATATGATGCGCTCGTAAGCAATTGTATTTTGATGATTCCCGGACAAAGGACTGTATTCTGTGCCCCGGGAGCGTAAGACGAAGGGACAAAAAGAACAATACGACGTTGTGACCAGTATCAGCGTGGCAGAGGATGAGCGTCAATATGTTCGGTCGGAGTCGGGGTTGCGAATCCAGATGTAGGCTTGCGTGTTGTGGTGTCCATGGAGTTTTAGTGATGTATACAAAAAGACAAATGAGCTGGATACTATCGACCCGGAGTTTGATAGACCGGGATTCATTTAAGACTCCAGACTGCTAGCGTGAGAGACGATAGTCAGCTTGTCATATCGTACGAGTAGAGAGACATACACAACACATACATAGCAAGCAGGTTCTTGCAGCATGACCGTGTGATATAAGCGCAAGCCAATTTATCGCACCTGAAGATGAGCTGAGAGACGTTGAGAGGAGGCGGCTGAGCTTGGCGGAGGAGTGACGGACACAGCCACTTGGGCCACGTGGGATGGGTCATTTCGACCACTCAGCGAACCTTTTCCTCCTTTCCTTGGCGAGGGCGAGGCACATGAGCAGCCTTTATCCCATCCTATCAGCACGTTTATTCAGTCCATTTCCCTTGCCAGTCGGACGGTAACTCAATGCAGCCCCACGGACGCTTTTCATTAATGTCAATCAGCCCACCGTTTCCGGAACTACAAGTTGCTCAGCGGCAGCCATCAATACCGGCAAGCCTGGATAGTTGTACACGATCCGACCAGCCATCGTCTCAGACGTCTGTATGGACAGACAGACGCTGTGCGAAACTGACAGCAGCGCACGCCCTGGGCCTCTCACGAACCGGCTCCGTCTGACATGGCCGAGCAGTGTGAATAAGCTTCAGTTTGACTTCTTCGGCCACGGCAGTCGCCCTCCCTTCCCCGGCAGCCTTCCTGTCCTCCTCCGTCCTCTCATCTTCCCATCTGTCCTCATCACCTTACCAGTCTCTATTTGTCAGACAAACTGCCCAACCCAGCGATCGTCGACCTGATTCGTGCAGTGAGTACCCTACACTGGCAGATGCTTTCGACGCAGCATGCCTGATAATCACGCAGCCATCCGTAGCATCTGCCCTTCCGTTTCTGCGAGTGCATCGTCACTGTCTGGGTTGTAACTGGACGTCGTTCTTCTCGCCAAGCGACGCCGTTGTCCCAATGTCTCCAGACGACAAACTCCGTCACCTTCGTTCCTTTCCTAGAGCGCCCGCACCCAACGACAACATTGCCGCCGTCAAGAGCAACCTGCCCGACGACCTCGTAGAGCTCCAACAGAACATCCTCGCCTACCACGTCGCACACCATCCAGGCAGCAGCGTGTTCGGGCACGACCAGGCCAAGGGGCTGAAGCTGGTCGAGCTCTACGTCCGTTCGCGCTCCTCGGAAGAAGACTCGGTTCAGAAGTCACGTCAATCACTCCCGCCAGGAACGGAGAACGCGAAGCCGAGCACGAGTCCGAATCCTAATCCGAGCCCGAAACTGAAAGTGAAAGTGAAGCCGAGGACGGACGATCTCGAGGCCTTGACGGTGTGCGAAGTCGACGTGCAGGATGGCAAGTGCCCTTCCTCAACTGGCCGCCGTTGTTGTACCTGTCTGTCTGCTGATCGTCCGCTTGACGTTGTGTAGGCATGTTGAACGTGCACGGGACGCTTGCTGGGCCATGCTTGACTCTCTTCTTGGACGTGTATGTCCTGAGGCCTCTTGCTTGCCATTTCGGAGGAACTGACGGAGGAACGTGCTAGGGCATCGTTCTCAGCCCTCTTCGCGCTAGGCACTGTCGTCAATATGGACCCTTCAGGGTTTTCTACGTCCATGAATATAGTGTGGCATGCAGCTGCTACTCGGTACGCACCTCAAGTCCCCATCTTGTTTCACTGATCTTGAGCGTGGAGGGCTACCGTAGAGGTATGACCTTGCGCTTCGTGAACAGGTCGCTCTCCCTCACGCCGCGGATGGGCGCAGCGCGCTGTGAGGTATGTGTATCCATCCCACAGGCGCACACTGCACCGAGCGTATCACAGCCACTCACCTCATCCCATTTGTCTCATCCTCCGCGCGCGCTCGCATGATCACGGCACTTGCACCGAGCACTGCAGGTGTACGACAAGAAGACGGCGAGGCTCCTCGCATCCGCGACGCAGATCGTGTCGCCGATTCCGGCGCTTCCTTCTTCCGCTCACGCAGCAGCTGCTGCGCAAGGTCAAACTCAAAGTCCCGCCGCGGCTCGCATCACCGCAGCCCAGGCTCGTCCGATTCCACCGGGCCCAAAACTGTAGGATGTAAACCGTTGGTTCACATGTAGAAACGGCGATTTTTCTTGATGAGAACCAGGCCCCGGCAACGATGCGTACGGCCTATTGTCCGCGTATGCACGCAGCCTGAGAACGGATGCCCAGAATATACAATTATGACACAATGCACTGTAGAGCGCGCCCGATGAGACAGTGGTGGTAGGTACTACGAGTAGTATGTCGGTAGCGATCAGGGGGGGGATTGGTTTAGGTGCAGTAGGGGTATGGATAGAATGCGTCCGTAGCGGATGGTAACTGGCAGGTGTGGCTACGAAGGGATGATGGATTACTAGCGATGTGGGTGTGGATGTGGGTGTGGTGTGCGCGACATGCAAAGGATGGTGGTGGTGGTACGGAGCAACGATTGTCTGGAAAGCATGTGGCACGGGAACGCGAGCACAGGGGATAGGCACAAATAACAATACAGAGCGCGGCCGATGGTTCGACAGTCGGCGCGCGCATCGATGCAATCACGGTGCTGTCGTTCAGCATCTTACCGATGGTCGGCTTCCCAGGCTGCGCGGTGCGGCCACTTCTGTTCCTGCCACTCGCTGAACAGCTTCGCGATACGCGGGTCGTCTTGTGCGAGGTCGTCGTTGATGCACAGGAGCGCGAGGTCCTTCCGCTTGTCGATACTGCTCAGCGCGCCTCGCACTTGAGCGTAGTTCAGCAGCCGCTCGAAAATGGATGGGGTACCACCTGCAGATGCGTACGAATCGTTCAGCGTGGGAAGGGAAGAAGGACAGGGAGAGGAACATACCGATCACGTAACGGTATCGCTGCAGAACCATGAGCGACCACTCCCGGACACTGGTCGTGTGGGCGTTCTTCATGACTTCTTGCACCGCAAAGTTGGCATTGCGATAGTTCTTCACCAAGGGGAGGTGGGGGACGAATCCGGCGGGTTCTATATCGCCGTCGAGAGGCACCCGTCGCTCTTCTGACGGCAAGAAGGCAGAAATGCCCAATGGTCCGCTAGCCTTCACCAGGGCGACGATGGCTGTGGTCCATGTATGAGCGGCTGTGTGGGAGACAGGGGAAGGGAGATGGCGATGGAGATACGTACCGCAGTCGCCGCAATCCGGACGTTTGAAGGCGATGTGCTTGAAGACGTCGCTTGCAGTAGGTGGATTGCCATCACGGCCCTGGACATTGAAGCAGGTGTCGCGCTTAATCACGCAGTCCGGGCGAGCATCGTTTTCGCCGTAAGAGCCCCAACCGTGTTCCCCTCGTTGCTGGAAATGCCCGTAGGGGAAACCATCAAGGGATGCTGGATACGCATGGCGATTAGGTCAGTAATGAATAATCTAATCAGATAGAGAGAAGGTGAACAGGACTGACAGAATTCATACTCGGTGTGGATCTGTCTGGTGTCGTACCCTGCTTCCTGGAGATTCTTTATGATGCGCTCTTTCACAAGCGTCTCACGCGGATTTGCGTGGACGTGAACTTGGTCTTGGTTCTCTCCAGACTCGGAGCCGCCTAGCTCGCGCCAGGCGCGTTCCGCCTCCTCTGGGCCCCAGGTGTCGTCCAGCTTGCCGATGCGGCCAACAACCCACGTCCAGAGCAGCGCCTCGCGGGCACGCTCTATGGTGTAATGCGCGAGGATGAACATCTGGTAAAAATCGCCCTTGCCGGCCTCAGTCTCACGGAAGGCGTGTGTTGCGGTCTCGGCGATCTCTTCCGGCCAGACGAGCGCTAGCTCCTGGAGGAGGGCAAAGGAGACGGCCTTGGCCTCGTGCACGACGTACGGCCGGCGACGAGCGCCGAAGCGGTCACCTGGTGAGAAGCATCGCGTGCGTGAGCTGACCGGTCGTAGGAGGATGAGGAGCGTCGTGCCGCGTACTGAGTAGTGCGTTGGACTCGCCCATGCTTCGCCATTCGCCTTGGACGTCCGGTCCTGGGCGACCGGGTGCCACCTCCAGGCCAGACTGTAGACGGAAGACAATCCCATACGCTGCGAATGTCGTCAGTCTATCGGACCGGGACCGTTGTAAGGCCCAAGACGTACGGGAAGTGTAGAAGCTGGCGGGAGTCAGCGGCGCGGTCATGTAGAAGTCGTCATTCTATATTTAACGTCCGTGAGTAACTGCTTCCGGGTATGGAGAGCAACCTTGCGAACCATATAGATGCTGTGGAAACCTTGAGACACGTCCGTACGGTCGGGCAGATGCAAATAGACTCACAATATCTCCGACACGTCCTGCAAATGGCTAAACTGGGATTCTATGGCATAGCTGCGAAGATTCTGTGAAGAGATGCACGCACGCGACCGCATGGGAGGTACGCACCTGTTGAATATGGAGTGGTTGTAGGGCTCAAAGAAGTGCGCGTGGTGGGTGAGAGACAGCTCTATGTTGCCGTCCCGCCACTCGGTCATGTTGTCTGATGTTTCAAGCCATTGAGGTTGGAGCCCGAGCCTCCAGTAGCCGGGACTAGGGGCATGGAATGACCGGTTGATAGCACCTTTTTCAGGATAGTCAAAGTCGGAGGTGAGGATGCGGAAACGGTTGGTGTAAGGGCGGAAGTTGGCGAGGACAGAACGGACGGAGTGGCGAAGCTCGTCGTGGTCGCTTGAGGTGTACCAATTGGTTTGAGGGTGGCTGGAGAGGAGAGTAAGACTCACCGGAACATGCGGGAAGGGTTGTTTTTCTTGATGGGCCTGTAGGGATCGTCGTCGGCAAAGCTAGCAGCCGCACGCTCCTTGGCATCTGCAAAGAGAGGATCTGAACCGTTTACCCAGGTCCAGAGGACGTCCATGGGGAGGGGCCCGAGGGAGTCGTGACATAGCTCGCCAGAAGAGAAGTAGGCGTCGAGACAGTGACCAGGGAGGTCGCGTACTGGTCTTAGCCTAGGATGGGCTGTAGGTGGTAGGGAGTCTGGGACTGGGATAGCGATGTAAGAGGGCTGGAAGTTGGGGTCTGCAGGCTCAAAGTAGTCGAGGTCGTCAAGATCGTCGACATGGCGAGAGGAGACCCTGAGAAAGACGACGAGGGTGAGGAGGGAGGTAGCAGCGATGAGAGCGTATACGGCACGACTGCGGGTGAAGTAGGCGCGGAGAGAGTGTAGGCGTGGTCTGTGATCCTGAGGATGGGAGTAGGTGTACTCTGATGGGGAAATCTGAGTGAGGGGGATGTAGGTTGCGGACGTCATGAGGAGAGCTGTCTGGAGGATGTTGAGTGGGGAAGGAACATGTGGGCGGGGAGGAGGCAAGGGCGTGGGATAGGAATGTGGAGGTGATAATANTAAGGAGGGGGAGGAGGAAGAGGAGCGGGGAGCGNCTGGGCTGGGCTGCTGGCGATCTGGATAGGCGGAAAGAGAGATTGAGATCAGGAACGACGTTCACCGCGGCATCAACGGGAAAGAGGAAAGATGAGAGAGCACCGCACCGGCCGTAATCAATTTCTGCTCAGGCTCTTCCAGGATCCCATCCGCAGTACACCACGGCGTCCACGGCACCCGATCGCTGGTCCTAGCTGCGGCGCCCGTGCATCGGCCGACGAGGCGGGATTGTGTGCGGACTGGCTGGGGCAGGAGAAGATGGGAGCAGAGGCGGCCGTATGTCTTGCGTCTTGTTATGTTTTGGGAGGAGGGGGAGGAGGAGGAGAGGGTCGTGTGCCGTCTGCCGCCAAGACACCGGCGTCTAGCGGCCAAGCCCGTCCCGCCCATCCGGCATCTCTCGGCACCCGGCGCTTGCTCACCAACGCCCTTCTTGGCACCCAGTAGACGCCCGTGATCAGCTTCTAGCACTCAATTCCTTTGCGCTCGCACGACCACTCCACCACCAATCGTATTCCAAGCCACTACAGCTACATGCCCTGCGCACCCGCGCACCCATAACTACGGACACACTCTCACCGGAACGTCCGCGTCTGGTTCCCACTCTTGACCTGATTATGTGCTTTCGGCGGGGCCGGAAAGTTGCCATAAAATGACGTCCCTTTCCCTGCACACAGCGCGCCCTCAGCCACAGCGCACCGTAAACGCGATCGTCACTCACCTTTCTCCTGCCTCTGCTTCTTTCTCCCACCACGGGCCTCTCTCCCCTCGTGGTCAGATCCATCATCCAGGATGTTCGACACTGCACCGTAGTCAAAGCCCGCCGGCTCATCCTCCTCCCCTTTGTCCGCAGCACCAGAGGCACTGCTCGTACCTCCTCCAACCTTCTCCCCCGCCCGCTTCCGTTTCTTTCGTTTCGCTTGCCCAACCACTACGATGCTGTCATCCACTTCGTCTGTCTTCACTGTTCCCCGTTCCGACGCCGGCACGAACGGCATCTCTGCCCCGCCCTCGTTCTTTAATACATCCGCTCCTCCTTCCTTGTCTGCTGCGTCGTCCTCCTCCACCTTCATTGGTACAATCTTCGGCACGCTCGGCGTAATCACCAGTGTACGATGGATCCGGGCGGCCGTCTCAACGAACCCTCGTTTCTTGATCGCGGCCCCACCCGGCATACGCTTCTCGGACTCAATGTGAGCACAAATCCGGTACATCTGTCATCCGGAACGGTACCACATACCTCAGCTCGTCCTCCCAAGAGGACGCTACGCACAGCGCCAACAGCTGACACCGTGGAAACGTCGCTGTTAGACCGTTGCAGACAGTGGCCGAACAAACTAGATGACGTCGCTGCGATCTTCGTTGCTGTTCGCGGCCGCATGAGCGCTCAGGACCCTGACCCACATACGTGTTGGCTGCCGACTCACCGCTGGACCATATTGATGGCTGCACAACCGTCGCTTGCGCTTGCGCTGCTGGCGCAGGTGCATCCGCGTCGGTCGTTGTGGTGTTTTCTGCACCATCATCGACCAACATGGCCCCCTCGTCGCCGTTCCCGCTCCGCTCGGAGGTTGGAGCTGCGGAGCCCGCCGTGCCGAGCGTCTTTTTCATCGTGTCCCGGATGGTATCCAGCAGCTCCTTGGCACGCCGCCTGATCACCGGAGGCACTGGGTGGAACACAGACAGTAAGCTCGCCATGTCGCCCGGCGTCCGCTCGGCTAAAGTGAATAGGTAGTGATTCGGGAGCACATATCTGTAGGTTGAATTTCAATACGAGTCGGGTCCCGACGAGTGTGATGGTCGTGCTCACCGTGTACTCTCATCTTCTTCACGCGCGACACGATCACGCCAAGCGTGGACTGCGCGGTACACCTCTCGCTGCACATTCGCGGCAGCTCCTTCGCGATCCGAGGACACCGCCATGAGCGCAGTCTTGTTCCACTTGCGTGCAAGCGTGTCCCACCCGCCAGGGCCCGTTCCTCCTTCGGCGTCGTATGTCTCCTTCTCGTATACTCGCAACGCGGTTTCCTCGGAGCGAGAAAGCACCTCGCGAACAAGTACATGTGCCGGAGGAAATGTGCTTTCCGATGTGGGCGTGGCCGCATTAGAGGAGCTGGGACTCTGGGCCCGCGACTGCGCACGAGATTGTGCACGGTCGAGGAGAGCGTTGCGGAGATGATCGTAGATGAACAATAAGAAGTGGGTGTCGGATCGTGCGTATTGCAGCATTTCCTCGGGGAGTGGACTATGGACGGCAAGTGTGAGAATGAATGACGACAGGAAAGAACGAGGATCTGCGCACCGTATTCGCCAGTCGGCCAGTTGATACCGCTTGTCTGCCGTGAAGTCACAATACATCTCAAGCAGCGTAGCTAGGCCATGTCTGGGGAAATCTACCGTCGAGGGTCAGAACATGACGGCGGCCATTCGCTGAACACCAACCTAGGACTTTGGACGCATGGTAGGTGTCAAACAGGTTGACAATATACAGGTTGAAGTCTTGCTGGAGCCATACGATGTCGCTCTCGGCTCCGTGGAAGACCTTTACGACATTCGGGTCCGTGAAGACCTCGTTCAGCTCTTCCATCTCGTCCCGCAGGGCAAGCGTGTCGACGACAAAATCCTCTTCCCGTGTGCTGATCTGCATCAAGCAAACGAAACCGCCAAATGTGCGGTAGCTATGGTACTCCAGGTCTACCGCTATCTCACTCGCCCCTCGCAACTTGTCGAGCATTGTGGCAAACTCCGCAGGCGTCGCCACCCAAGAGAATGGCGTTTCTTCGAAGGATCGGGGCGCGATCGGAGGTGTCGAGGCGAACATCCGCGCAGGGTAAGAAATGTGCTTGATCTCGTAGCGGTAAGGGTGGAGGCTAGGAGCGACTTGTGAGCATATACGACATGCGCGTTGTTATCGCTGTAAACTTACGAGCTTGACGATCCGTCTTCGTCCCCATCATCCTGTAAGTTGTATCCGAGAGGTACTTTTGCGTTATATTTGTGCCCGAGATTAGGTCTCCACAATGTGTCGTTGCTGTTGTCCACCTTGCGCTTGAAGGCAAGCTGAGGTTTCGCAAGATGTGATGCATGTTGAAGTGCGGGATCTAAGCGTCCTGGGTGGGTGTTCGTCTTCTTTGGCTAAACTACGCATCAGTACGAGCGGTAGGTAGGCTAAAATGCACGCATACCTTCTGAGCGGAGGGCTGGACGGCGTTTACCGCAATGGCGGGGGCTTTGGAATGGCCAAGGAATTCATCCAGGCCAATGTCCTGTACTATATGTCAAGCCCCGACTTCTGGCGGATGAGAGGACGCACGTACCGCGCGCTCGAGAAGCTGGTCCATGGCGTCGACTACGCGGGAATGAAAGTGGTCTGTGACATCGTCCTCCGATTCCAAGCGAGCCTTGCCCTTATCTCGTGCGCTGGAGCTTGCAGTACCAGCGAGACCAAGAAGCCTATTTGCAATAGAGAGAACGCGCGCAGAGCATTCGTCGAGCTCCTTCGCAAAGTCTGGGTGGACGGAACGGTGGAAGGGGACATCGGCGGGAAGACTGAGTGCAGCGCGGGTCGCCTTCAGCGCTGCAACTTGCAGTTCGGCATTGTAATCGTTGAAAGATGCAGAGGGGATTCCGGTTGTGTCAGACATGGCTGCACACGGGATCAGGGCAAGATGGAAGCAATACTCGTCGCTCGATGGCGGCGAGGAGCAGGGAGTGCAACTTCTACAGTGCAGCCGCAGCCCGCTTCACTGAGTGCGGGCGCCTGATTTTTCCCAAAATGCAAGGAGCACGTGCTCGCGGTGCAGCGCGCTCGAGCGACCACTCTGCTCTCGCAGCCTCTTGATTCGTTGCGTTCCTCCACACAGACATGTCGGCAAAGGCGCAGGGTGAAAAGGATAAGGTGAGGACATGTCGATATTGGTTGGTTGTTACTCAACTGACTCGTTCGCGCTAGGGAAATGAGGCCTTCAAGGCTGGAGACTATCCAAAAGCTATCGGACATTACACCGCTGCCTTCATTGCCGACCCATCGAATCCCACCTACCCCCTCAACCGCGCAGCCGCGTACTTGAAATTAGGCAAGTACGTGCGTGTGCCTTCTGGTCCGTTTGTCTTCGCGAATTCCGGTTTAACGCGGGCGCTCCAGAAACGAGGATGCGGAGAGGGACTGTGAAACCGTCCTCCGTCTCGACTCGAAGAGCATCAAGGGGCTGTTCAGAAGGGGGCAGGCTCGCGTTGCGTTGCAAAAACTCAAGGAGGCAGAACAAGGTATGTCGTTGAGTATCGCTTTCTACCATCACCGCTCAACTGTCGTGCAGATTTCCTTCAGGTTCTGAAACTCGATTCTGCCAACGCGGCAGCTAGGCAAGAACTACAGAAGGTCCAAGACGCACTGAAAGCCATTCCCACAAAACCGAAGCAGGTACGTCAATACAAATGACCCTGAATAATTAGTCGTTTACTAGGGGTCTAGCGGGCACCCATCGACATCTCGGCATCGATTCCATCCCCGTCGGGTCTGGCAACTGCGCCGTCGAATAAGCGACGTCGAATCCCTATTCAGATTGTTGAGCCCAATACTGCGGGATCGACGCCGACGCCTTCGTCAAGCAAGATTGCAGACGACATACTCCTCAGACCGGTAGTATCACGACCACTCCAACAGGCCTCGACTCAGCCAGTCATTCCTAGCGACCCTCCCAAGCAGCCGGAAGCCTCACCGCCTCAACAATCGGGTAAATCTTCTCGACCTCAAACATTCCGTGAAGCGAAGACCGTGCGCGAAGAGGCGCGCCCTCGAGGCGGAATATTCCGAGCGGACGGAACACACAAATTGTTCGCGCCGAATCAGAATGGTAACGCGGATTCATCCAAGTGGGAGCCTCCTCAGACTTTAGTTGCATTCATGCGGATATGGAACTCTCTCACCACCGAGGAAGAGCGTTGGGATGTTTTACGAGTAAGAATGTCTTTTTATGGTGACGTGCGTGCGTTGCTGAACAAAACGAGTAGCAAATACCGGCGTCGCGGCTTCCTGTTTTATTCAAAACTTCCTTGGATCCATCCATTCTCGCCGCAATTCTACATAGCCTACGTGTTGCTCTGGAAGCAGCCCCAGGAGACCCGGAAACGCTGCGAGTCGTACGTGCATACATGGTCAACCTACCACGCGTTCCTCGGTTTGGTACGGTCTCCCTGATGATGAGCATGGTGGAACGCGAAGATGCTCAGGCTATATGGAATATATTGGGGCGATATCGTGGGGAGGGCGTTGAGGGAGAGATGGAGAAACGTAAAGAGGAGGGATCTAGAGCAGCCTGGGGATGTACTTAGGTGTACACTGTGTCATTTTAGGCAATACTTGATGAGAATTGAATGCCGGAGGTGAGTGCCAATGATTGCATTGTGAATGCTAACTTTAGTGACCAATATTGGAACTGTACTATTCTAGGGATAAAGTCCAGTGGTTGGACTAGGACAGGGGCCAGGGTTGGAGTACAACCAAAGATTGGGCTAGCATTTGGGGAGGACTTTTGTAAAACTATCAGTAATGGATGGGTTCTAGCTTGCTGTCCTCAGCTTGCAGACGTCAGAGTTTAGACTCACAGTAGAGTCAGACTATGAACTTGATGTAAAGAGGTAAAAGCCAGGGAGAGTGTTGTGCTCTGTGCTCAAACCCCAAAGTCTAAAGTCCAGACCTCTGTACTCTGTACTCACGTATCTCTGACTTTGACCTTTCCTGTGTACTCCTTCTGTGCTTTGTGCCTTCATACTCCCTTCACACTTTGTACTCTGTACTTTATATCCCTATACCCCGTTCATACTTTGCACCTACTTAACCCCATAACTTACATGTCTCAGATAACCTCATGGTACATACCTATATGAGGGTGTTTACTTACTGAGCTATCAGCTAATTCTTATCTCTTGGCACATATTTTTGTATTTTGTTCTCTTTTTGCCTATCCTGTACATCTCTCATTGTTTCTATCAGATTTCCAACTATGTGTAAATACTGCACCCAAATGTAGTATCTATGGAGTTTGGAAATCTTGTTATCCTTCTACTTGTCAAGTCCAAGTTTGATACTCAACCCCAACCTCCGACCCGACCCCTCACCCTTAGTTCAACCAACCTTTGTTCCCTTCCTACCTCTTCCTGTCTGACCTCTCTCTCGCAAGTCTGTACCCTGACCCCGCTCAAGTCCATACTTTGAGCCCACACGTAGAGGGCATCTGAGTTGAAACCCATGCATTACTGATAGTTTGGCGAAAGTCCTCACCTTGTGCTAGTCTAACCTCCAGTCGTACCTGGGCCCTGACCCCAAACTCTGTCCCAGTCTGACCACTGCAGTTGTACTCCTGGACGGCATGGTTCTAACAGTATTTTTGAACTCACTGGGCTCCTGCTCAACATGTCTGGCAGAACTGTAACCTAAAAATGCGACCCCAGGGCAGTCATAGCAGGGTACCTAGCATGGCTCCCTCTTGGACAATTCCTGTGAGCAATATATCATTTGAAAGGTGCTTAAAAGGACTTTCCAACACATATTTTTGCGGGAGGAACCTGTTACACTTTTGTAAACTATTAAGCCTTAAGACGTCAATGAGTAGAGAGCTTGTATCTATTCAGCTACTAGCCCTAGCTTCTTCCGGGACATGCTCCAGGAAGGATGGATGGTCATTTATATGGACGACATCCTGATATTCTCAGACAATGTCGAGGACCACTATGAACGGACACAAAGAGCTTTACAGCAGCTCGCAGAAGCGACTGTGCATCCCTATATGGTAAGTATAGAGTAAGTGCTAGAAAGTCCTGGCTAAAACAAGACCATTCCTGTCCTTAAGAATCGTAGCTACAATCCTAGAGTCCACCATATTCAAGCAGCACTGCCATCGTGCTACTAGGTTCGACTAGCGCTGGCTACTACATACCAGAATGTCCTTGTATACGCTAGAACATTCCGTCTATAGGCTGGTGTACATGTATATAAGAGGCGACACCATAGAGCGACCCTCAGCTTTCAGTCTCTTCGCAAAATACGGCTTTGGTTGCTCGTTAACTCGCTTTCAACTGCAAATACTACTATGCGCTTATCTTTGACAAGCTAGGGCTAGTAGCTGAATAGATACAAGCTCTCTATTCATTGACGTCTTAAGGCTTGAGAGTTTAAGAGTCACGCTCGAAAGCGTAACATTAGACTGAAAGCTTTAACCCTCCACTTGTTAAAAGTGCAGAGGCCTACGTCGGAAGACAACGACTACGAAACGCATCAGAACTCTCTCTTGCTCGTAACATACAGAGAGACGATAGTCAATACGGAGGGGACTACACATCCCCTGTTTCGACAATCACCCAGGGTACTAGGCGGAAGGAACAAAACACTGCCGAGCTTACCACCACTCGCAATCCCGGAGAATTTAGTTGCTCTCCCAAGTTCGCCAAGAGGATCCCCATTCCCCTTGACAAGAGGTTTTAGCTCGACAATCCCTTACGTAGAAAGTACCAGTTCGACATCGTCGAGTCGGAGCACTCGAGTATCGGACCAAGAACCCGCGTTTCAGAGAACAGAAGAGTGGAGAGAATATAGGAATTCTCTGGCCATTCAGGCGGAATCAGGAGTAGCAATAGGTGTACCCATTCCAACCTGAGCAAGTCCAGGAATGGATAGTTCAGATCCATCGACTCCAGGAACAAGTGTTGAAGAAGCATTCTCAACGGACGGGATATTCTATCGGAGAACACAGCTTCCGGTGCACGCGGTCAATACACTTCGAGTTATAGCAGATAACTTGGAAGTACTAGGACAGGAAGACTTCACGAGGAGATATCACGCGACTCTCGAACGAGCCCATCGATATATAACTCAGGTCATCCAGATACTCGAATTTATTCCAAGACAAGTTGTGACGCCTCCAACGAGGGTACAAAACTTTGCGGAATATCTTCAGAACCAGATTGACTACCTACGAGCAAAGGTTATCAATCCGGAGAACTACGCAGATATAGACCTCGAAGAAAACCTTAGAAAATTCCGTAGTTGCCTCCGAGCTAGGGAACTACATCAGGCTTTCCTACGACAAGCACAACGTGTATGAGTTCAGCCGGACCATATAGTTGTTCAAGGTCATATCATCTCTACAACTCCGACAAAGCTCGGGACGTATACTATCGAGAAAGCGTAGACAAGTGGAATTTTTGCACCAACGAAAGGTGTCCACTTCGGTACAACACTAAGGAGGTTCCAAACGTCAAGCATGCATCGGCTCTAATCCTAACACACTCCTCACAAGAGAGGGATATTACTAACACCCACGGACGACAACCCGCAGTAGTCAAGAAGCCACTACTTGCTGGAAAAGCTACTGGTCGGATTAATAGTCCGAGAGTTGTGTCAGGATCGTTTCTGACTTCAAGAGTAGGAACCCCAAAACCTCAAGAATCCGAATCACCTAAGGAATCAGGTCCATCCTTCAAGGAGAAAGGAAAGGAGACCGAACCGCCTAAGGTAGAGGACTCGGACAAGGAGGACAAGACTTTTCGGACAACGGTCGAAGCACCTGAACCGAAAATCGAAGAAACTGTTTGGATTAAGGTCATAGTACCTACACCGAAGACAGAAGACACTCAGATTGAGGCAGAAACACCTGAACCAAGAGAAGAGCATACTCAGACAGAGGTCGAGGAGACTAAATCTGAATTGGAGTATACAAGTCGCAGTGCAACCCCAGAATTCGTACAAAAATCAGTACCATCGTACATGTCGGGAACAGCGACAGGAGAATCCATTTCTGGAGCCCATAGGTATGCGTTCACTCCGCAAGGGCAAAGCTCTGAGGGAGAACGGTACGGATATCTATTCAGTGGACCAGCCCCCCGGGCAACAGCAAGTTCTGGAGGAGTTATCAATCCTTCTGGAGGTGGAGGAGGAGGCGGACCAGGTAGGCCTGGAGGTCGGCCTGACTCTGAGCCTTCAGATCCCAACTCCCCAGGAGGAGGACCGCCAGGACCACCGGGACCACCAGGACCAGACCCAGGCCCGGAACTGCAAGAAGCTCCAGGAAATGCGCCGCAAGGACAAGGGAAAGGCAAGATCAAGGACCCTGAGGTCTTCAACAGAGACCRAGACAAAACCAGRTCCTTCCTCAATCAACTGTTCCTGTTGTTCACGGCGCGGCCCCACGACTTCGTTAATGATTACACGAAGGTGGCGACGGCCCTATCCTTCATGGAAGGGGACAATATAAACTACTGGAAGGACATCACAATTCAGCGAGCTGAAGAGGAAATTAGACCGGGAGTCTMTCRAGGCTTTGACTCTTGGCCAGTCTTCAAGAGRAATTTCCTRCTCGCMTTYGCCCCAGTAGAYGAGGTYGACGACTCTATGGTTAATCTCACAACAATACAGCTCAAGGACTACTCTTCAGTYGACGAGTTCAATGYGAGGTTCATGGATCTAGCTCTCAAGGGAAAAATTCTGGAYCCAGCAGCGCAGCTTGCCCTGTACAGGAATGCRCTTCCAGAATATTTACTGAAGAAGATATCCATGTCGTACCCTCCGCCGACGAACATTGAAGAGTGGATGACTAGAACTAAGGAGATCGACCATAGCTATCACCTTACGGAGAAGATTTTGGCTAATCGCAGAGGACGCAAAGCCAAAACCCCAAAGACTAGGAAGAACGTCAAGATGGTTAATGTCGAGGACGACTCGCTCGATATTAACAAGCTCTCTGTCAAGGAGAGACAGGAGCTGCAAGACAAGGGACTATGCTTCCGGTGCAGGAAGCCGGGACATATTTCTAGAGATTGTCCTTCTAAGCCTAAGAAACCCGGCAAACCTGTCAGTCGGAAGGTACGACAGGTTACCGACGAGGACTTAGAGGACGAGTCTGAGGAGATCTCAGACGAAGAGGACGACGAGGACGAAGAGGACAATATTTCTATTAACGCACTCAGGGCTACAGATTTCGAGACGGATTTTTAGGCAGGCAAGCAGACTCGACGCCTGACTTGCCCAAGGAACTGCATGTAACTATTGTAACCAATACAGAGCGGAGACGCAGTGCTCTGCTGATACCCGGTTACATGCAGGTTCAGGACAAAGCCGTCGAAATCAAGGGGCTCATCGACACTGGTGCGGACGCAGTGATCGTCAATAAAAAGATTGTAGACAAGTACAATCTTCCGACAGTCAGACTACCGAAGACTCTGACTTTCCGGAACGCGGACGACAGCATTAATAGTATGGGAACCATTACCCATCGGGTGGAGGGGACATTTAATCTCCACGGAAAGAAGCTTCCAACAAATTGGTATGTGGCCGACATTGGACGGGACGATGTCCTATTTGGCATGCCATGGATCCGCAAGTACAATCCTAATATCGACTGGGAAAGTGGTCGCATTACTTTCAAGTCGGATATTATCAAGAAGCAGCAGCAGATCCATAAATACCAATGCGAGCACGACCCACCCGAAGGGATGCTGTGGAACTTCCCAGTAAAACCTCTAAATCAAGACCTGGTCGTATCGTTCGTACGTGCTATACCGGACGAGGACGACGCAGACCCAGACTCCGAAAGGCTTACGTTTAATCCTTCGAGGGCCATCGAGCTATGGTACCGCAAGAAGAAAATCCGAAAGATTAATAAGTCTACGGAGATCGCTATAGCAGCGAAGAAAGACCAGAAGGAGAAGACCTTGGACGAAATCCTACCTGATTTTGTAAAGGACTATCGACAGGTCTTTGAGAAGAAGGCAGCAAGTAGATTTCCGCCCTCGAGACCATGGGACCATGCTATCGAATTCAAGAAAGACTTCGACCATCATACAAAGGGGTCGTGGAGGAAAATCTACCCTCTGACCTATACGGAACGTATAGAACTCGACAAATTTATTACGGAGAACCTCGAGAAGGGCTACATTCGAAAATCCAAGTCTCCCCTAGCCTCGCCATTTTTCTTTGTCACCAAGAAGGATGGGAGTCTTCGACCGGTTCAAGACTACAGGGCTCTTAACGAGGGGACTATCAAAAACGCATATCCCTTACCGCTCATTAGCGACATCATTGACCGGCTGAAAGGGGCCACAATATTTACCAAACTCGATGTACGAGCAGGGTACAATAATGTTCGCATCAAGGAGGGCGATGAGTGGAAAGCTGCGTTTATAACACCCAGCGGATTGTTCGAACCGACAGTCATGTTTTTTGGTCTGTGCAATGCACCGGCCACATTCCAAAACATGATGAACGACCTCTTCCGAGACATGCTCCAGGAAGGATGGATGGTCATTTACATGGACGACATCCTGATATTCTCAGACAATGTCGAGGATCACCACGAACGCACGCGGAGAGCTTTACAGCGGCTCAAAGACAGTGACCTATTCCTCAAGGCGGAAAAGTGCGAATTCGACAGACAAGAAGTCGAATTTCTAGGATCAATAATCCGGCCAGGGGTAGTCGCTATGGATCCAGTAAAGCTCAAGGCAATTATTGAGTGGGAACCACCGAAAACAGTCA
>JAPEVG010000285.1:0-46546 GCA_029747595.1 Trametes cubensis | reverse complement strand
CGGGGGTTGTGGATCCAAAGCGTCGTCGCGGCGAACGTCGGGCAGACAGAGTTGTGAGGGACGGTATCGTCGTCGAGGTACCCGGGCTTGCCATTCGCAGCGACGTACTGGCCGAGGAGCGTGTCACTCCGCTCAATAGGAGGGATCGCGCGAAGGACCTTGACCTGCGCCGTGACATGGGTGGGTAAGAACGTGGGCGCTCACCGCGATAGGAGCGTAACACCCACCTTCTCGTCACGAATATCCTCGGCCGAGAAGGACACAGGGCGCTCCATCGTGAGGATGCTGAGAACCTGCAGCAAGTCTACGTTGCACAGTGTCAGCACGTCGGCGTTCTCAGCGCATTGCAACGGGGACGGCAGCAGTCGGACGCCGGTGGCAAACGGTGGGAAACTCACGGTTCTGGAGGATGTCACGAATGATACCGAACTCGTCAAAGTAGCCGCCACGACCCTCAGTACCGAACGGCTCCTTGAATGTAATTTGGACGTTGCTGATGGAGTTCTTGTCCCAACCGGAGCTAAGTGCAACATTGGCAAAGCGGAGCACGAGGATGTTCTTGACCATCTCCTTTCCGAGATAATGATCGATGCGGAACGTCTCATCCTCTGTCCAGTGCTGCTTGAGGGAGCCCAAGAGCTGGCGGCAGGACTCGAGATCCTTGCCGAACGGCTTTTCCACGATGATACGGTTCTTGCCATCCTTGGAGTAGCACTGCTCCTTGAGGTGCTGGGCAACAGGGATGAAGACGCTGGGAGGGAGGGCGAGGTAGAAGAGACGGTTGCGCTCCTTGGACTGGTATTTCGACTCGATGTTGTCCACGATGAATTTGTTGAGGTTCTCGAACGACGGCCCGTCCTCGTAGCCGCCAGAGATGTAGAAGCTGAATTTCTTGAACTCCTCGAGCTTCTCCTTGCCTTCCGCATCGTTGTCGGCGATCTTGATGTAGGAGGTGATGCGCTTGTGGTACTCGGCATCATCCATCTTTGTGCGGGCATAGCCTACGATGTGGACATCGCGAGGGAGGAAGCCCATGCGGTAGAGACCGAAGAGGGCGGGATACGTCTGGGGACGGTGAGCGCGTATCGAGGGGCTGATTAGATAGAGACGCGTACTTTCTTCTTTGCAAGGTCGCCCGACGCACCGAGCACTGTTCATGGCACGGTCAATGGCACGGTCGAGGATTGGAGCGCGGTGGGAAGTACGCACCAACGATGACGGTGTTGTCCTTGAGCGCGTCGTGCGCAGAGGACTCCATAGNAGGGGATGGTGCCGGACATGGCGCGGGGACGACCTGTGGTTGCCATGGCTAGATAAGAAATGAACTGGGAGAGAGATGGTGGTCAGAAAGMAAGCAAGCAGACGAGGGGAGGACGCGTACCTGGAGGGGTGATATCGAGAGAAAGAGAGGGAGGACGCGTGAGGACGGAGGGCTACGGGGGNCTGATGCCGATCCAGTCGATGTGCTCGTTCAGCAGTCTCCGAGTCCGACACTGCGATGATGCAACCTCACTAAGCTCACCCGGCCCGCCATCCCGCCCTCTTCCTATTGGCTATCTCCGTTCCCACGACCACGCTTACCGTCCTCCTGCCTTCGCCCATTCACCTCCTCTTCCACGTTCTCATCCTCAGCTTCCTCTCAGCCACCACGCACATGACCGCCCTCACTCCCACACACGACCACGGCGACCTCCTCCTCCCGCCCGCTCCAGACTCTGAGCTCGACGCCCTCCGCGACCTCGTCTCCTCCACCTTCCTCAACCACGACCCCGCCCAAGTCCACATCCGCGCAGGCGCCCTCTTCGCCCGCCTCAAGGCCCTCAACAGGTCCGCCAACCATGCCACGCGCGCCCACAAGCAGGCCACTGCCGACGCGCGCCACGAGATGGACCAGACGTACCTCGGCCTCCAAAACCTGCTGTACGAAAAGAGGCATCTCGAGCGCGAGATAGAGAAGTGTCGCCAATTCGCGTATGTGGCGCAGCATCTTCGATGCACGCGTATTATGGATTGACGATCGCCACTGCTAGGTCCATATACCAGGATATCCCCGTTCACTCCCTTGAGGAGTTTCAGCAGCTCGCGCCCGAGGAGGCGCGTACAGAGGAGGTCCTCGCGGACGAGCATCAGCTCATGCTGAACCGGCTCAGCTTCGAGCTTTCAGAACGACAGAGGTACTCTACACCCCCCNAAAGCTTGTGTGACCCGTCAGCTAAAACCCTGCACAGGCTTGATCAGAAAAGGAGGGAGCTCATCAAGGAGAAGGAGGCGCTCCTGAAGGAGAGCAAGACTAAGGCCGCCACCATGGAGAGCGTCAAGACGCAGATCGACAGCCTCATGAAGGTGCGTCGCCATCGCCCATCGCGCAGGACATGCGCTGGCCTTATGCTGACTGCGTCGCCTTCTAGTCCGCACTTGACGCGCAGAAGAAGGTCTCGGACCTCGTGCAGTCGAGTCCGCTACCCGCCATTGTAACGAACCCTTCTACGCCGGCGCCTAGCTAGATCCTCAGCACAAGGCATCTGCGTGCATTGTTTCTTCACATGGTTAGAGGCTGCTGAGTCTGCCTGCTCACCTTCCTTCTGCATCGACGACCGCCGCCGCACTACGATCATCACACACTGGGAGCCATGAGTTGATATGGTGCAATCCTCGATCCCACACGTAGGGCACGGCTGGCGTAAGGAGTCCGAATGCTCGATAGGGAGAACGGAAGGGGTCACGAAGAGCGGGGTCCAAGCTTGGTGAGGAGGGAGAAAAGGCGAGGGTTTAGAGTATGTATATGGGGAGAGGGGGCAGCAGAGCTACCGAAGGGGGCCGAGGAAGGCGACGCGGATCGCGCCCTTCAGTGCATGCCGGGAATGGCGTGATCTACAGTGAATACAACGATGATTCCGGGGATGATACGAGCCAAAAGAGAAGTGGGGGATGCGATGGGATAGTGTGGTGTTACAGCGACATCAAGTACAGACGGGTACCAGCAACGGCACGCATTACAAGTGGGTGATGGGAGACGACTGGGGAGGTATGCGTAAGACGAGAGTGACGATGGCCGATCCAGGGATGAGAAATGCGACAATGAACGAAACGAGACGAAGGGGCGAGTATACCGCAGTCGACGGCGGACGAGCTCACGACTCCATGGGTTCCCCCNGCGTCGTCGTCATCGCTGATGCTGCCAATGTCGCTCATCTCCTCGTCCTCGCCGTCCTCATCGTCCTTGTCAAAGGCAGCGTCTGCGGCCTCCTTTGTTGCGAACCGCTGCACGTACTCCTTSACYTTCGCGTCGTACTCCTTCGGGTGGCGCATGAGGAGCGCCGCAGCCTCACCGTTGAGCGGATCGTTCGGGTTCGGGTAGCGCAGCAGCTGCGGGAGGAAGACCTCGAAGATGTTGATCATATCTGAAGGTTCCGCCACCCCACGGTCAGTCGAACGGGTCAACGGACAGGCCGGGGAGTCCAAGAAGAAGAGCATATACGACGCACCGAACATGGGCGACCACGTTTGATTGATCACATCGAGACATACGGAACCGCTTCTGGATGGAACACACAAAGGGGGTGAGCGATAGCGCAGCGAACGGAGATGAGAGCGCGAGAAGACGCACAGCTCGTCGATATTGGGGTGGAAGATCTTGTTCATGAAGCCGATGGAAGGCGACTTGAACGGATACTGGTCCGGGAGCTCGACATGGATCTTCCACACGCCGCCGGCGAACGGGGCTGCAGGACCGCGATGTAGTCACCGGGGCGAGGTGGCGAAAGGCGCGGTAGTAACGAAGGCACAGTAGCATGTCAGACGGGGAGAACATAGGGGCAGTAGCTTCGTACACGTACTCTCTGGTGGCCCAAAGAAGCGGACGTAGAACTCCTGCATGTTGTCGTTGACGAGGTTCACCTCATAGTCCGACATGAGCCTGTCCCGAGGGGGCCGCGGTTAGGACATGCAATCGACGACACGGTCTCGCGTGTAGATGGCTACGTACAGCTTCATAACGTCGGTCTCAATGCGACGCTTGCTGGGAGAGCTGTGTAGTCCCGAGAGCTCATATTAGTCCGCGCCGCAGCGTTGAATGCGGGGTATCCGAGGGAACACTTATCATAGTGCCTGGTCCGGGTGGAGATCGGTGCTACTAAGGGGCACTGGGAGAGCTGTGAGGTAGACGAGGAGAGCAACGAGGACGAGTATGCAGAGAGGCACGAGGGCCGAGGACGAAGTGGACGGAGAACGGAGAGGAGGTCGGAGAGGCGGAGGAGGTCAAGGGGGGAAGTGAAGGGAAAGCTGGAGCAAGCAGTGACAAGCGGTGACCCGCCCGATATGTCCCCTTCAGCGCCGGCATTCTCCCCGCCAACACGCTCATCCTCTCTTTCCTCTCCTGCCCTCTCTGGCTAGCAGCTACTCCTCACCGTCTGCCCTGCTCGTCGTCTTCCTCGTTGCACTTACTGGCCTAGGCTGATGGAGATACGAGGGACCTAGACACCACTGCAGCCTCGTGAATCTGAACGGTAGAACCATCTTCGCGGCTCTGACGCGTGCGCGCGAGGCTTGAGCTAATCCGAAGGGGTCGAAGGGCGCAAAGGGCCTTCGACATCTCCATCGTACGTACGCACGCACACACGTAGTCCTCGTTACGCAAAACGCGTGTCTGGGGCGCGTGTTCTCCTGGATGGTGCACATTGCGACCGCGAAACGTTTGGAGGTCCGTCTCTTCCCACCCGCTGCGTCCGCGTATGTGGGGAAACCCATCGATATCGGCCTCAATGGCACAACCCTCGCTCAATCCCCTGCAGCCCTCCCCGGCTGGCCGGCCTCTCTTTGTCCCTGGACGCGTTTTAGGCTCTGCACGCTCTCAGCGTTCCCCCGTAATCGTCTTGACGCGTCGCGGCGTTCTCGGTGGGAGTCTCGCAAAACTGACTAGCGAACCTACGTACAATCCCCTCTTCATTGCCAATATAGCCCGATTAACGTGAAAGACGGAACACCCCCATTGGCCCGGGGCCCAAGAACGAGCTTCGAATGTGTACTCAACGCCGGTGGCCACCGGACCCATGGAACTTCCAAAGCGCCAGTTCGAGGTAGTTCGCATCGAGCACCCTATCTCATTCGTCGCTAAANTNATCAAACCCCCTTCGCGCACAGCGCGCGTGAGCTCATCCCGCCCGGAACATGCCTAATCGTACAGCGAACCATGCGCCCCCATCTTCACCAGTACGTCCACTCTTCCACCACGCAGTAGACCGAGTCGCTCGAGCAAGGGTACGGCCGACGCTGCCCNTGTGAACCCCNTCGGCCGATCNTACCGCCATTGCCGCTGCGCGCTCCTGCGTGCGCCGCGGACGCGCTYGCGAGGTCGGTCCCAGGGTCAAGGTTCGGGTCGAAGCCTCTCTGCTGCAGCGCACGCCATCCAATCAAGAGCGCTATAAGAATGTGTCAAGTGAACATCCAGAAGGTGCTCTCTTTTGTGGAGGAATCGGTGCGTACCGAACCACATGAGCCCGAAGGCGACGATGAGGACCGTCTCCTCCTGTGCGTGCGTGAGGAGCTCGCCATGTCTCCTATGGTGTGTCACAACCCTGTATGTGTGCGGGGTGAGATACGGTAGGTTATATGCGGACGCGGAGGAATGCTGGCACTCACATCAACCCAAGCGATGCGATGGCCAAGAAGGCCACCGAGGTCTGCATAAGACTGAACACCTCTGCGCATGCAACATACGCTCAATTCCGCTGACCGGCATTCTAAGCGGACGCTAGATCGACTCACGCATCGAATGTGGGACGAGCCTCATCGAGAGATGCGCGATCACAGCTGCACCGACGGCTGCGCTCCACCAGAGACGACCACAGTAGGCCCGCATTAGCGTCGTATCACCGAGCGAACGTTCAACCCCCTCTCATCCAGAACCAAGTCGAAGACGACCACATACCGTACGCCGCCGAGCGAGTCTCCCTGCCCTCGAACAATCTCGGCATCGCCAACTCAAAAGTCTTCTCAACGTTGCCTCAATCAAACTGTGTGCAGAGCTTCCTCAGTTTCTGCGCGAAGCCGTCGTCGTTGCCGCGTCCGGGGTGATACAGCGGAGAGCAAGCTGAGTTCTATCGTGAGTGTTGCTGCGAGCGGGGTCCTGGTAGGGCTACGGACGATGCTTGCTATCGAGTCTGGATGGACACGATAGTGGGTACGGTGAACTCGTCGAATGGGGCTGCACGGCATCGCGGTGTGCTAGTCTATCGCGCGTGCGCGCGGAGGACATGCGGAGGACGCCTGGCGTGGGGGAATCGACCACGCGGAGTGCGGACGCTGCAAACGAACTCGAGACATCCGGATTCCGAGCGCGCGGTGGCAAGCGCGAAGCCTGGCACGGCCGCGGGCGCACCTTACTTACAGGTGGTAGGCGAGGAGAGTGTGGAGAGTATAGGACAAGTGAGCCCAACATTATTCAGATACATCATGCCAGGCTGCATACAACATAGATGGGATCCGGACGCGACGAATATACTAAGGGGTGCCTGCAAGCTCCATGGCATGTGCGCGAGCGTTATGACGTAATGGCAGACCTCGAACCAAACGGAGATGCATATCGCCCGGCATCGGGTTGGCACACCGGTGACCGAGCTCAATCGGTGCAAGTCGAACCTGGAGAAGAGAAGCGGCCAACCGCCAGCGTGTGTGATCCACGTTTTAATAGAGCAATGTGGCAATGTGATAAAGAGGTCGTACATCCGCGCATACATAAGTAGATCGTAGTAGCACTAACCCGGGATGTGTTATATGTACAGTACAACAAGCGTGTGGCGGGGGTCAAGTCGGATCCGGCACAGCGCACCCTGTAGCTAGAATCACCGCGCACCGCGTTCGTATCACAGAAAGCGAGAAGAGCACGTCTATAGTGGGGTTAGCATATGTGCGTAGCAGCCAGCCGGGGCGTTGATCCCTTCCGTCTTCTGAATCATATTCTTTTCTCATCGTCACTATCATCAGTAATCGTAGCGAGGTAGGAGGTGGGAGGAGGAGGCTCGTTTCAGCCAACGACGTAAAGAAAAACGAGGTAGCACGAGGCGTGATTGATTTTGTGTAACGTTCGCCCGAAGGTTTCTTGCCCCGTCCGACGCAAGGATCGCGCAGCGCGGCAGCGAGGGGCCACGACGCTCCCCTCACGCGGACACGACCGTGCCCGGGACTTGAGTTATAGTCGGAGGCTGCCCGTTCATCCCAGGCTGAATCACTACCGAGTGACCAGGGTTCTGCTGAACCACATACCCAGGCGCCATCTGCGATCCCGCATAGCCTCCCATGGACGGCACGCCCATCATCGGGTATCCGTACTGGCCAGGGGGGTACATCCCGTTGGGGAACTGCCCGCCCTCCGGGTAGCCTGGCCACTGGCCGAACCAAGGCAGCTCGATGATGGGCTCCGCCCATGCGTAGGGCCGCCCGAGCACCTTGGCTCTCGTCGTGAGCGAGATCAGGATCCAGAGGAAGATGGCGTCTGCGCGCGAGCAGGAGCGTGCGATTAGCGCCACATCGGTGAAAGGGTAATTTGAACGGGCCACGCACAGAGGCAGAAGATCATCCACGAAAAGGCCTGGACGACGCGCATCTCGTAGCACCAGCTTCGCTCGGAAACTGCGCAAGGTTAGGTTCGAGTGAGACGCCCGCATATACGGCAAGGAAGGGACTTACTGCTACCGGTCTTGGTGGGCACTTGCTGGCTGGTCAGGGAATCGCATTGTATATTTCCAATGATATCACTGTGCAGATGTCAAGGTGAGCTTCTCAACGCCCAAATACACGAACTGTTCGTCCTCACGTCGTCCAGGCGGCTTGAGCTGATGAAGGGACAACGCGTCACGTAACCTCTCTGCACACACAGCAGATATCGACTTACCGAGCCAGAGCACTCCAAGAACGAAGAGGAAGACGGCCTCTGTTCTTGGAGTCGACCATTGCAGCCTGAGGCGCGCGCTATGAGACGCAGTGATCGCTCAAAGTTTGAATTTCATCACGCACCCAATTAATATGAGGATTATGGTCAGGCATGGGACGATGAGCGAGAAGATCGAGTAGTCATCTGAAAGCGGTCGGCTGAGCTATCCGTATGCGAGGCAAGCAGCCGTGCGAAGGGCACGCACGTCGTATGTTGGGCAAGAATATGCTGGCCCAGTAGGCGGTGATACCAAGCACTGTGGCTGAGAGCAAGAGCAGCACGACTGGCGTGCGCGAAGAGGACGTTGATCAGCTCCAGTCGCTCGCGTCGCGGAGTGGGAGGAATCCGAGAGCTCACTGTTGCCGTAGAGGCGCATTGCCCTAAAGAGTTGCGTCATGCTGGGTGATATCCACGCGTCAGCTGGGTCGTCACGGATATCGAGCGTGGAGAGCGAGAGCGGTGGGAAATGCACCTGGGTGGATAGCGGAGTGTAGTAGTCGCACGAAGGCAAGAGAGGTATCGCGAGGAGAGCGGTATGCGGATAGCAGGAGTGTGAGGATATCAAGGGCAGCTGTAGTCGTCGCAGTCGTGACTCGTAAGATCGTCGAAGACCGAAAGCACAGGCGAGGCGAGGGCAGAGGGGACGAGGACAGTCCAAGTGACGTCGTCTGCCCCGACATGCCCTCCTCCATGGTTCATCTACCTTCCACACGTGACCAGACGCGCCCACCACACCAACACGTGCACGCGTCGCCCCCNATCTTTNGATCCASGCTTTCCTCCGCCCAGGCCGTCTTCCTCCGCTGCGCCTCTGCCTGCAGGCTGCCTCGTGTCCCATCCCCGCCCCCAAATCCGAGCATCCTCTCTCACAACCACCCCTTTCTCGCCGCTATTCTTTCAAGCTCAAGCTCTTCTTGTCTCACCCGTCTCACTCGGCCGCGGCCATGGCGGTGTGCGCGCGCAACGACTCGCGCAACGCGCCTCGTTACACTGCAAATACATCCCGATATGTTTCCTAATGGTACAACGTGAAAAGCCCTAAGCAGATACATCAATGTGTGGTGCGTACGGCCCAGACGCCGACGTCGTGTGTGTGTCTCTATATGTCGTAAATAATAATCATCACCCGTCTCGCTCGCGCTCTCCGCGCATGCGAGGAGAGAAGGCCCCTTCACCGCCGGGGTGAGGGGCCAAGTAGCCGGCTGTCGCGAGCGGGCGGTCGTGGCGGTTGCGTGTCCCGCACATGCGCCTCTTCAGGCGCCTTGTGCGGCATCCAATATACATATGTCGGTACCTCGTTGCGCGTCGGCTCCCCGCTGCGTTGCGGCAGCCGCCGTGGCTCGCCGGGGGTCGCCCGGCGGGAGTCTTCGCGGCGCACGTCAGCACCAGGGTTCGTCCGCCGAGAGTCGTCCCGTCGTACGTCCGCGCCAGGGTTSGTTCTCCGAGAGTCGNTCACGGCGGACGTCGGCCGCAGGCTTAGTCCGACGAGAATCTTCCCGACGCAGATCCGTGGCAGGGTTCGTCCGGCGAGAGTCGTCGCGGCGGACATCCGCGCCAGGGTTCGTCCGGCGCGAATCGTCTCTCCGCACGTCTGCACCAGGGGCAGTCCGGCGCGAGTCGTCGCGCCTGAGGTCCGTGCTGCGTCCTGTACGGCGRGAGTCTACCGTCCKRTACGAGTCGTCGCGGAGGAGCGCACGCTGGGAGTCGTTCCGGCGCACGTCAGCRGGGCGGGACCGGGAACGAGCACGGGGCTTCTCGTCCGTCGTCGCCCGCCTTGACTGCGACCGCGAGCGGTGCGTGACCGGGGNCTGGGAGCTTGCCCTGAGGGCGGCCCGACCGACCGAACCAGGCGATCATAGACACCGGCAGAGTCCAGACGTGCTTGGTGCCAGCGCGGTGTTGGCGCAGGGCGAGGACCAATAACAATACAAGAAAACCAAAAACTGGGTGATCGTCCCTGTCAGCAAGAAGCGCACGACAAGGTTTGGGGAGCTGAGGACGCACTGAGAATCATGTTGAAGAAGGAGAAGGCCTCCAGGACATGGTACTGAGCGTGGTAGGTCTCCGTGTTGACTGCGGCACATATCTTGTTAGCACACGTCCTTCACAGACAGCCGCAGTGGCGCAAACTCACATCCGGGCAGTTCGATGGGCTCACTGTCCGCATCCGCAGAGGAGAAACATTCCACATCAGCCATCTCCGAGTCGGAGGAAGCTACAAACGCCCCGAGCGCTGTGAAACAGAACAGACGGTGTCAGTCGCCGTGCGCCCTGGGCACCTTTACTGAGACCGAAACTCACCCATCCACAAAGTGCCGGCGAGACCAAGGCAGCCCAGCTCAACCCGCGTGGATATTGGGTTCCGTTCCTTCCATAATCCGAACGCGAGCCTACACCTCCGTGTGAGCCCCAAAGCCGACTGTGAAAGTAGAGCGGAGGGTTACGTACAGCGCAATAAAGATGAGCAGGCTCGCACAGCAGACGAAGATAGCGAAGGGCACGAAACGAGCTGCAGGGCTGCGGTCAGACTCTTTCGCCCCCGCAGTGAACGATATGGAGGAGGACTCACTGAGGTCAGAGGACACCAGGATGCTCTGGAAGTGCGCCGCGATGGCCAAGCAAATGATGGTCCACACCAAGACCGCCACTAGACAAAGCGTGAGAGGGACGGATGAGCACCGTGAAAAACGATGAGGGCATCAGAGAACGCACAGTACACGCACGCCCGGACGATGTTGAACACGGGGGGGCATGCTGGGCAGGCGGAAGAGAGAAGCAAAGCGAGACCGGCTAGCAGGAGCGTTGGGGGAAGAGGAAGGCTTGTCGTTGTACGAACGAGATCGGGATTGGCCCCGGGGCCTGCTCTGCGCTCTGGTATTTGAGGGGCTCATGGCGATCGTGGCAGGAGCCGGTCAAGGCGATGGTATGGGATGAAAACAACGAGGCTTGGGGGCGGCGGCGGCTTTGGAAAAGCGTAGCGTAAGCGGGCTTGGACGCGAAAGCCCGTGATCTTGCGCGTGTGCTCGTGCGGTGCGTGCGTGCGTGCGTGTCCGTGACCTTTGTCGCGTTGCGTGCCTGTTCGGTATCGAGAGCTGTGCGGGGGGCGGCCGAGCTGCGAGGGGGACCTCTGGCTGTGGTCGTGTCGAGGCGGGAGGAGGGGTGGGTCGGAGGCAGGGGGGAGGCGACCAGAAGCTGGAGGCTCGGAGGCAAGGCACGGCGGGCGGATGTGCGCGAGCTTTAGGCGTGCGCTGGACCCCAAATTTTYCATTGTTTGTCTGCGAACGGCCTGCAAAGCGAAGTGCCATGCGTGATGGCAAAAACCGAGTCGACGCCTCGAGGCAGCCCATCTCCAAAGTCAAACCTACAGGCGCCCGCTATAACGCCCGTTTATGCCCTGATATGGAAGGCCATCACTACTTTCAGCACAGGATTCCAGGGCCCCCAGATCGATCGGACCGGTATTCTCTCTCGGAGCGGGGCAGAAGGCCGGCTATCCCTCCACTCCGTCTCCCCGACACCCTTCCTCCGTCCAGATAGCCCGAGTGCTGTATGTCTTTCATTGACTTCTTCTCATTTGCCTTCGCGCCTCACATACCTACGATTCATAGCCCACTGTGATATCCAGATACCACTGCCCTCAACCCCTTGCTTCTATCCACCTATCCTGCTCAACTGCTCACGCCACCTCTGCCCGCAGCTTCCTCCCGATTTCCTCGTAAACAGCGAGGCATTCTGGGTTCCGCAACGTCGCCGGGTTAACGCTTTCCAGCGGCGCGCCGTTGATGATCTGGTCACCCGATAGGCATTCCCTCTCAGCATCGCGCCTACGTTTTCCCGCCGACCGTCCGGCCGTCGTCCAGACCGCCCACGGCCACTCACCTTTTTCACAGGGACCTCCACACGCTTCATGTTCACCGTGTATGGGATATCGTCGACCTGGATGATCTGCACAGCCCGTYACCGCGTCAGTCGACATGAGCCTACAACGTTGCAGGGAAGGCGCAGATGCCAGAACGCGAAGCTACGCGGCCGCGGCACGGGGCCCTCAGACCTGCTTAGCAAAGGCAAGCTTCGAGCTGCGCAGGGCGGCAGAAGGTCTGAACAGGCAAGCTATTGTACTTACCCGAGCGGGAACATGGCGCGCGCTCCGGCGGGCGCGTATTTCAGCCTTGATCCTCTTCTCCAGCTCTTCGGTGAGCACCTGTCCTTCGAGGAGCTTGACAAACATAACCACGCGTTCGTCTGTGCCCTGTGCGATGCTCTGTCCGACGACGAGGCTGTCGACGACCGTGTGCGCGGCGTGTGTCGTCGTCGGCGCGAAACAGTGCTCGATCACGTCGTATATCTCAGCTGACCCGAAGCGCACTCCTCCAGGGTTCCTGATGGGCGTGTTTCTGTGAGTAACGGCGTCTGCGGTGGTTGCGAGGCGCGCACAGCAGAAGAGACGCGCGCCTTCTGTTGTGTGCGCCAAGGGAGATGAGGCGTGAAGGATGGATGCAGAATACGTACAGGACACCGTCGCTGCGACCCAGCATGATGAGCCCACCGCCATTGCCAGCGCGCGAACGAGTAATGATGATGTGGTCGCCGTGGTCTGCATCGCCCGCGTTCCAATCGTCCATTGACATACAGGTCCACATTCGCATCCACATACCCACAAATCCACACGTCCACTGTCAGTCAGTCCAACTCATATCGCCCGGAAGAACAGCGAAGAACAGCGTCACTCACACCACACGCCCTTATACTCGGAGAAGTACGCGTCCTGGTAGCGCTTGCGCGCCGCCTCCACCGCCTCCGCGCTGCCATATCCTGGAAGCGGCCAGAACCCTGCAGGCATGCACGGGAACGGCCTGAGGCAGACGAGCTCGCCCGGCTCGTCCGGGCCCGCGGGCGTGCCTGCGGGCGTGAAGGCCACGACGGCCATCCCGAGCAGCCGGCACTGGATCTCGCCGCGGAAGACGGGCAGCGCGGAGCACATACCCGCGAAGAGCGAGCAAATGTCCGTCCCGCCTGGGTAGAAGAAGCGTGGGTCCGTGGTTAGCTGGGCATGTGAACGGGTGCGAAGGGCGAAAGAGGGAGGGGTTGGGGAGAGGAAGAGGGTCCAAGCGCGGAACGTCTGGAAAGAGAAGGGTGAAAGAGGGGAAGACGCAGAACGTACCGGTGATAGACGCGAGAAGGACGTTGGGGCTGATGTGCTCGTATACGAAGTCGAACAAGTGGGGCGCAAGGGGCGAGCCGGTGGAGTAGATGTGCCGCAGGGTCGAAAGTTTGTGGTGCTCCGCAGGTTTATACACTTTCTGTAGAGAAGCGTGCGTTCAATGCCGCATGCTATAAGAAGCGTGCACAGCGGCACAGCGGGCATTCACCGCGCAGGGTCCCATGGGAAACACGTACCGCCAGCTGATCAATGTATTTCGCGCTCGTGCCGAAAATCGTTATGCCCAATTCATCCACGAGACGCCACAGGTAGGCAGGGTCGTGGAGCGGGCTGCCGTCGTACAAAACGAGCGTGCAGCCGACGGTGAGCCCACTTACGAGGAAGTTCCACATCATCCAGCCCCTGCGGCCGTAACGGCGTGTGAGCGCAAGTCACCGGTAAAGGGGGTGTGAAGATCGCTAACGTGGTCGTGTAGTAGAAGAACACATCGTCCGGCTGAAGATCCGCGCAGATTACGAACTCTTTCTTCGCCTGTATTAACATCCCACCTGCGCGGTGGACGATCGGCCTGCGTGACACGCATCCCGTGAGCAGCGCACTTCCATCGAGAAAGACGAACTACCCTCACTTTGGTCGACCTTCACAAAATTCGGGTCGGATCCCGGTGTCTTCGCAGAAACAACATACGAAAGGTGGTTGAACGCACCTGTCGTCCCCGAGCTGAACAATATCCACAGCGGCCAGTTGAAGTCAAGCCGCTGCCATTCAATCTCACCGTCAGGTGTGCGACCTAGCTTCTTATCTTGGCCCTCTGCAACGAAGTCGCTCCAGTCTATCCAGCTGGAGTCCCACTGTTGGCGTGTGGTCACATTGAATGGGTGTCGGACGATTACGACCTCCGGCCGGAGCTGGGCCCTATCGACCAACTTGGCCAGAAGATCCTTGAGCTTTGGCAGGTGCGGGTGCACCTTGGCGTTGTAGCTATTTGCACTTGTGAATGAAGCTGGCCAGAGCAGATCGGAAAGTGCACGCACACTACAGCATCGACGGAGATGATGAGGCGCGGTTGCACCTGCTCCAGCCTACCGCGGAAAGCTCTTGTTTGAGCATAACCACATGTCATGACGCCCTAGACTGACCTCTCAAAGACGCCTTCGGCGCCAAAGTCTGCGGCTGCGCTGACCCAGATGCATCCTGGCCGCGGAGACAGAGATGAACGAAACACGTCGCAACCCGCTCAAACCAAGCTGCTCACCGATGGCGGCGCAGGCGAGACACGCCGCGACGTTCTCCTACAAGCACAGCGTCAGTCATGACTCGCCTCGAGAACGCGCCAGCCCGAGTCAAGGCAAAGGCCAGCAGCGCCCAGTACAGAGCGGGAATCCGACCCGCTCTATTTCTGGGTGATCCGATGCGCAGTAGGTACAGATGTCGAGTAGCTGCCTGCGTACCCGAGCCGCGCGATGCGAAGCGGACATTCGAGCGGTGTGCCGTATATACGTACAATACAGTTTGAGGAATATGACGCAATGCGGTCGCCCGGCTTGAGGCCGTGCGCGAGGAAGGCCGACACCAGATCCGAGACGAGGGCGTAGAGATCGGCGTAGGAGACGCGTCGGAAGTCGGGATTGGGATGATTCGGCTCCGGCTCGACTGAGGGTGGACGAGAATGAGATGGCCGAGCTTAGACGAACGTGCATCCAGGAGGCAGGCGTGAACGAGAACCTACTGGCTTGGACGAGTGCGGTCTTGTGCGGGGAGCGTTCGCGGAGCATATTCTCGGCGTAATTGACCCTGGCCTCCGTGAACCATGGAGGGTTCTCAGGAGGAGAAGCGGATGTATCGACAACATGACTGCCCTTGTGGCCGACGATCGCAGTATCATCCCACACGGCGCTCCAGAAGAGGTCGATGTTTTGAGTAGACCAGTTGTACAAGTCGTGGTATGTATTGAGTGATAAGCCGTAATCGGCGTTAATGCGCCTCATGAAGCGGACGACATGAGACGTCTCGGGAGAGGATGGAGAGTAGAGTGCCATTCCGAATTGGAGCCCCTGGCAGATGGAGAGATGACTGCGGGAGGGTGGTAGCAGATGGACGGGCAGCCTGAGAACGCAGAAGGCGGCCGAGTATCGTAGAACCGGGAAGGCTCGTCGTGTGTGCTTGAGACAGCTCTTGCGGGGAAGACCAATGCAGATGAGAGCAAACTGTGAGTGGACGAGCGGGTGCCCAGGCGTGCCAAGAGAGCGCTAGAGAGCAAACGCGAAGTCGAATTCGCAGCAGCCAAGGCCGAGGACGAGCTTCGATGACTGCTGGCGAGTGTTGGGAACGCAGAGAGCAGCCAAGACGACGAGCGCGACGTCCGACGAGCAAGGCCAAGGCCGGCTGACCCGGCGTCCGGCGTCCCCGCACCCGCTCAGAGCTCTTCCCCGGAGGCGCGCAATAACCTTATCTGGATATGTCAATTCGGGTGACTTCTCAGGCCATCCCGCCCTGGCCTCAGCGCCTGTCTCATCGGATCTGCCCATGCAGTCCGCGGCGTCAAAGATAAGGCCGCCCCATCCAATCAGCGCTCATTCATCTCTGCCGATCGCTCGTACCATCGCATTAGATAACACCTCTTACCACAAAAATTCTCGTCTCAGCCAACGCCTTTGTGTGGTCTGGTCAGTGGCGGCTCTTGTGTGAGTGCGTCCATATAAGAGTCCTCGCACGAGAGGGGTTTGTTGAGAAAACTCGCGGATAACGCCGTGGGCCGAGCAAGTGCGGAGGGAGGCGGAGTGATTGGCAGGCGGATGTAAGCGGATGAGATGAATCGCGTCGGCACGAACGTGCGAAGAATCCGCCAAGGCCCTGTATATGAGTGTGGCTGAAAATGACTCTTGCCTCGTCCCTCCGCAGAACCCAGTCTTCACGTTTGTCCTCTGCACTGCTCCCAATTGCCGTGCCCTGCACAGTTCATCTGTCCAGCCATCCGCGAAGCTTTCATCCCACCATACCTGCCTTTGTCATAACTTATCCCCTTGTCCTATAAAACCTCTCCTTGGGTGYTCAATACRCCTCACCTCAGCTTCGCTCCCATCCACCTCTCCTCTTCCAACCTCCACTSKACTCCCTCCTTCTCTCGTACMTCCCACCCACCTCCTATCTCAAGCCACCTAGTACCTATGATGGACCGCCTCTTCGCACCACAAAGCGCAGAAGCTCAGGCGCATACCCGCCTAACGTATGTCTTCACTTCTTTGTGGCGTCACCTCTCCTTTAACACACATCCTCCAACAGAGAAAACTGGTTCTCTTGGGACCAAGATCACCCGTCCCTCGACGAGACYCTTACCGCGGGTTGCGCTACCTACCAGGCGTTCCAAAGATAYCTGAACGGGGCAGACCTATACCTCGTCCCTCAGACTCGCGGCGAACTTGAGAAYGTCTTGTACGTCGGNNNCGTCTGTTTCNTCSTYGAATGCTGCATGCTTACTCATATTGGACAGGCGGAGATACGCGTACGATGCCATCCACAACACCATCGCGAAGTCGCGATCCCAACTCGAGCGCGGCGGCTACAGCAGGGTGAGTTCCAACTCCGGTGTTCGCCCTCGAGCGTTCCTCTGACTTCTATCTCCCGTGTATATCAGATGTGCCATCTCGTCGAGATGTCCATCACAAAGGTGCTCAATGAGAACGACAATGCCATGTTCTTGTTGTCGCTGCACCGCCCTCGTCACGACAAGGCGCGTTCGCCAGACCTCGGTTCGTCGCCGCGGTTTATCAGGATCAAGTAAACTGCGACGAGTCGCGTCCTGGCTGGTGTCACTTTCTGCTTTGTGTTCTGTGGCTGTCTCTGTCTCTCATGCTTGCAACTGTACCATTACCTGCATTCCCAACCTGAACTTGAACGCGTTGTCTACGTATACTCGCCACGCTGTGTAATATGTACCTGTATATCAGAGAAYCGCTGTGAATATACGTCCTAGTAATGCGTGCCTARCWACCAACGTTGGTGGTCGTCAGAATGGCGTCAGCTCTGAGGACGTGGGAGGGCGGCTGTATGCGCGTTGGGCGCGGATGATAAGACGYGTATGCACGCGTGGTGCATCYGACAAGACGCGTCGACCGAGAAAGACGCGTACGCGAATTCTCGGTGTGACGTCTGTGGATGTGTTGGGCTCGGGTGTAGCCGASYTGGGCGCCTACTTCTATTGGACGCCGTGAGTATGGCTGAGTTTTGGAGGACGCCGCTGGAAGCTGGTTGGASTGACGAACGTGCGAGGACCTCGACAGTCATTCTCCTGCTCCCCCCCACTCTGCCATCATGCCCCGCATTTAGATCTACTCTACTCCTCTCCTTTCCGGTACTTCTCTGTCATTCTGCTCAGTGCTCTCTGTCAGCTCTCCGTCTCGCTCGCCGTCTTGTCTCTCGCCGCCATGTTAGAGCTCAGAGTCCTCAGGCTACTGCTCGTATTTCTCGTCATTGCACGGGTGGAACAGGGCCTTTCGGTGCCCACACAAGCACCGATGGAGATATCGCCCACACCAGCTAGTACGTCCGCTCCCGCTATCGCGCAAGAGTCGCGTGCGTGAGCCAGAGGTCGTCTGACTGTGGTCCGCATGCACATCCGTCCCAGAATCGCGCCGCAAGCTCCAGGGACGCTTTTTACACATCACTGACATGCACCCTGACCCCCACTACCGCGTTGATTCCTCGGAGAAGAAGGCATGCCATCGGGGAAAGCCCAAAGAGGGGAAGAGGCCAGCGGGTTTCTACGGCCTGCCCTTCAGGTGAGTGAGCTAGCGATGCGACGCACCGCCTGCTCCTCCTGCACCCCCTCGTCTAGCGAGAGACCGAACATTCGCAATTGACTTGTTGGACGCGGTAGCGATTGCGACGCGCCGTTTTCCCTCACGAACTATACCCTAGATTTTCTAGACAGAGAGTGGGCGGACGAAATAGACTTTGTGATATGTAAATATCGCGTCAGCTCTTCCCCTCTGCCCCGCTTCGATGCTCATTCGCCTTCCGTCGCGTAGGGACAGGAGACAGTGCAAGGTACCGTCGCCCTCCCTCGCGCTCGCAGGAAAATTCGACGTTCCGTCTGACATACGGATCTGCGCCCCCGCCTCGGTGCGGCTGCATACAGACATGACAACGACCGTAGGCGGCCGCGCACGACGGCGGAAATCTACGAGCTCAACCGCGCCCTGGCCCGGAAGATGGAACGCGTCTTCGTTCGCAGAGGCATCCCGGTCGTGCCCAGCATAGGTAGGCAGCATCCTTCCCAGCGGAAGGTTCCTCGTTTTCTGGTGCATGCAGCGGCTCACGGCATGCGTGGGTGCTGCTTCACGCTCGGTGCGGCGCGCGTTCTGCAGGGAACAACGATGTGTGGCGTACGTCTCGTCCCTTCCTGTTTCGAGTGCGTGGCATTGACTTTTGGCTCGGCTTCGCTTTATCAAGCACATGTGAGTGAGCCCGGTTCGCGGAAGTGAGGCTGGCGCTGAGAGAGCTGCATCCGTGGGTCTAGAATATTATGATGCCAGGTGAGAGCAGAAGCTCGGAAACCGTATACGCACCATTCAACATGCTTACTTGGGCCAGGCCCTAACAGCATCACTGCCGAGTTCACTTCGTGAGTGCCGCACGGGCTCTTAGCATATCCGACCTGCTGGATTCTCATGGCTTCTGCGTCCCAGCATTTGGCGGGCGTTTGTGCCGTTTCCGTCGTATCAGGTGTTCCAGCGTGGGGGCTATTTCTCGGTTGAGGTCATCCCAGACTCCGTGGCGGTCATCAGCCTGAACACTATGTACTTCTACGATTCAAACACAGGTACGCTTCTGCTCTTGCGATCTCGTGGCGTTAGCTCCGCGCCGCCGGAATCTCTGACTTATTGTCATGGCGACCGGACAGCTGTGGGAGGATGTGCACGAACGGAGCCGCAAGACCCCGGGAACCTCGAGCTCGACTGGCTCGAGGTGCAGCTGCAGATGTTCCGTGACAGAGGGATGCAGGTCCGATGCGCCGCTCCGATTGGCTGGACTCTTAATTGACGTTATCCACAGGTCTGGCTGTCGGGACACATCCCGCCGTCGTCCCGCAACTTCTACTCTGAATGCGTTAGTCTGCCTCGGTTGACGACTGATAAAATGGAAGAGGGAAGCGACGCGCTGACATTTGCTCTCTGTTTTCCATTCAGTACGTTCGATACCTGGAGCTCTCGCTCAGGTACCAAGATACGATTCTGGGGCACGTCTATGGCGTGAGTGCTCAGACTTTCTTCTGGGGCCGCCGCTTCGTCGTCTGACATGCACTCATTCGGACGCGGCGTTTTGGATCGCATACAGCATATGAATATGGATCACGTAAGTGCTACAGGATGTTCTCGAAAGCCCTTCTCATTTTGAACGCGACGCGGATGCAGTTCTTCCTCCTGGATGCAGAGCAGCTGGGCAATCGTACGACAAGAAGCGACGACGCGCCATTCGTACCGGCACTGGTCGATGACGACGGCAGCGACAGCGATGACGACGACCAGGACGAGCCAGCGTCGGTTCTGAAGCACAACAAGAAGGAACTGTATAGATTGTTGCTGCAAGAATTTTCGGACCTGCCGCGAGCGCAGAACCTCAACCATGACAACTACGCGGTAGTCAACGTCGCGCCGTCCGTGGTCCCGACCTACCTGCCCTCCTTCCGCATATTTGCGTACAACACGACGGGGGAGGCATACCTGCCCGGGCAGCTCGGAAACGCGAGTTTAGACGAGTCGCAACCAGGGCGGCCGTCGCGGTCGCTCAAGGCTCTCAGCGGCGCGCTGTGTGCGGACGCGGAGCATGCGGAGTCGTGGCGATGCCATCTGGAAGAGGAGTGGCACTCGAATCCCGAATCACCCTCACGTATGAACAGGCTCTGGACGCCGCTCGGATATGCACAGGTGCGCGGTGTTTGCGTTTGTGGTGGCGGCTGCGTTTGGGTGTGCTGTGAGCTGACCGAATGTTTTTTTATGTTCTGCATCGCGTTGGGTTTGATTGATCGAATATCATCATCACAATCTGTCTGGGCTGCACACTGGCCGACGATACAGTACACACTGCGGAAGATGGACGAGGCGGACGAGTCGCACCCCCCCGAAATTCAAGCTCGAGTACCTGACGTTCCCTGTCACGTCGCTGCACCCGCCGCCTAAAGCGGACGGAGCCGACGGAAACGCCACCGAGGGCGAGGATAATAATGGTGCTGTCGACGCAGCTGTCAGTGTCGAGGCACACAGCGGCGCTAACAAGTTCTGGTATCCGATCCCGCGCCGACACCTGCCCCGGACGCTGCGGAACACTACGCTGACGAGGTCGAAGAAGTTCGCGCCGTACGGCCTGGAGGACCTGACCATCCCGTCGTGGACGGCGCTGGCGCAGCGCTTGGGCCGGTCGAAGGCGAAACGGCTGCGACAGAAGTTCAAGCAGTACATGTACATGGGTGGTGCGGGCGAGGCGTAGGAGGAGGATTCATGGCTGTCTGGGTGGAATCGTCATACACGATGTGTGCGTCTTGTGTACAGTAGAGTGCTGGCTATGCGGTGGGAGGATCACCAGATGATGGGATGGGCTTGTTGTTCCTGCGGCGGATCAAGCGGGCGGTGCGATGAGAGCGATGGCGGCGGAGGAGGCCAGGAACGGGGCCGGGAGTCTGGGCTGGGGGACGGAGGAGAGACCGGAAGCGGAAGCGGACGTGAGCGTGGGCGTGGGCGTGGGGAAGCGGGAAGAGGATGGGCGTCGGTGAGAGTTGCCTTGACCACCGACAACGTTGTCCCATCCACAGTCACACATTTCCTGCCATCTGAACTTTCCACTCCTTCCGTCCTCTCGGGCATATTCTCCTGTGACCGTTTTCGCTGTCTTGTATTTACCCTTTGCGCCCGAGGATCTGACCAAAGAGGACTCGGGGGACTCGCCACTGGCTTCGGATTGTGCACAGCTACAGGACAGCTCCTGCTGCTCGTCTTGGCTGCTCGTACGCGTGCTCCTCCTCCTCTGGCTGTTGCGGCTCTTGAATAATTTCCTGGCTCTCGCGTCCAAGACTCTCAGGCTTCGATTCGATTTCAGACGTTCGAATTCGATAGGATCATCAGCTCATCTGCATCAGCCTTGCCAGCCCTTCTCCCTTTTTACTCCCACCTCCTCCTCCTCAAGCCCTTTCTCGTCACTTCCCGTTCCCGTTTCCCGTCCCTCTCCTTTGCCTGATCTCTCTCCCTCTCTCTCCCTCCTCCCCCATCCTCTCCTCTCTTTCGTTCGCGCACGGCTGGGCCGCTTCAGGATCTCTGCATCCCCCTCAATCACTGTCCTTACCTTTCCTTTCCTTCGCCTCGCCCCTCCCTCTCCCAACCTGGCACTCGCCTTCGCGCTAGAGTCCACTATCTATATCTACTTATCTGCATGGCGGCCGTGAACTTCCAGATGGCCGCAAACGTCCCGTTCGACTTTCTCCCCGGTGCTCACCTCCACTCTCGCTCGAACTCCGTCTCCTCATCGTCCTCGCACTCCCCCGGCTCGCGGCCTCAGTCTTCCCAGGGCGGCGGCGTTCTGCGCTCCTCGGCCGGCCTCCCCCCGTCCGCAGAAGACCTCTATCGCGCTTCTTTCCACACCACCAACTCCTTCGACCACGCCCGCAACACCTCCGACGCCTCCCTCTCCTCTGCGTACTCGCTCGACCTCGCCACCCCCGCCGACTCTCCGCCCAACCACAACATCACGAACCCCGCCCTCAANGGGCCACTTGCGTCAGACCCACATTCGTGCACGCGTCTCCGCCTCCCCNATACCCCCNGCGACACGGAGTCCGTCCACTCTTCCTCGAGCGAGACCGAGGACATCTCAATGTACCTCGCCGCTACAGGTCCAGAGTACCACCCCACGANTGTACGCCGCACCTCCCCCGGCGATGATGCCCACCCCGGAGTCTATGCACGCGCCCGCTGCTGCGTACGGCAGGATGGCCCTCAACCCTGACCATGCCCTGGAGAAGCTCGCGGCCAACGTCCGTGCCGCGACGACGACGAGTGCGTCGGACAGGGCGAAGCAGATATTCGTCCAAGCCTGGTATGTCCCTCCTTGTTTTCCGTGCTCGGCGCCACTAAGCGCTCATATGTCCCTCTTCTTCCTTTTCCATTCCCCTCTATGTCCTCTTGCTTTCATTCCCCCTTCGCCGCCCTTGTTCCCTTCTTGCAGGCTGACAGCAAACTACTCCCCGTACCCCGACGGGAACGTCCCCCGCCAGGGCCTGTACTTCTCGTACCGCCGGGTTTGCGATCAGTATGGGATCCCACATATCAATACCGCCACGCTCGGAAAGGCGATCAGGCTATGTTTCCCTACAATCAAAACAAGACGTCTGGGGGTCCGAGGGAACAGCAAGTATCATTGTGCGTGTTTTTGTCCTTCGATCATGATTCTGCCAGCGCTTGATTGACGCTGACCTCAAACTGTCTCTGTCTCGTCTTTGGTGTGACAGATTGCGGCATCCGTCCAGCGACGTCCGCAGAGGCCGAGTTCCTCCAGGATTACATCCGCAAGTCAAACAACAATGCGGCCCAGCAGTCCGTCAATGCGGCGCGCATGGCGAACGATCAGGGCGACGGCAACCGCGGTGGCTCCGACGAGGATGAGGAGGACGAGTCCGAGGGCCCTGGGTCCGGCGCCGCATCAAAGCGCAACTCGTTGAATTTGTCCAGTGGCGCGAAAGCTCCGGCAATCTTCGCTGACGAGAAGACGCCTACTGCGGCGAGCCTGCTCTCGCATGCTCAGGCCACTCAGCGGCCGGCGAGCACCTTCCCTGCGCAAGCACCGATACGGAGGCACCCTGGGCAGGAGGGGCTTGCGGTCCCCTCCCAGCCGTCACCGTCCGGGAGCGTGCCCCCACCTATACAGATGATGAGCGGCAGCACGGCCACGTCCGTGAGACAACTGCCCAACTTCCCATCTATTGACGAGGCGGTCGGCGCAAACTCCACGACGCCGCAAAGCATCGCCGCGCGCGAGGTGTGGCAGTGGTTCCAAGATCATCTGGATGCGCTGTTGGAGAGCATTCGCACGTACAGGTTCGACCAGTTCGAACTTCATCTCCGCTCGTTCTGGTCGAGCCTCACTGGCGCCCATCGCGAGGTGGTACACGCACCGGCCGTCGCAGGTCTCATGGCCAAGGCGGATGCCATCGTGTACGATGTAAGTCGTTTGGCAGCCGACAGCGAAGCGTGATACTCACTGGATCACTGCAGGAAATTCTCGAGATGTTGCGGTCGCAGATGCTCTCGCCCATCTCGCCGGCGTCGCTGGCCGGGCTGCGTCAGCTGGCGGACAAGATGGAGAAGATCTTGCTCGTGGCCCTGGATTCCTATGGAAACACGTTCGTAGAGCCCAAAGTTGAATTGGGCGCCCGGTTCGGACATCTCGTCTGTGAGTAAAACTGCAGCTTCTCCCGTGATTCCGTCGCCGCAGCCGAGCTCATCGAGGCTTTAGTGCGCTTCCTGGATATCTACCAGGTGACCCAGGCACTCAACACCGTCCTGACGAACCAGAAGCAGCTCATGGAGATGCGCCGCTCGTGGGCCAAGATCGACTTTGAGTCTGTGCGGAATCAGTCCGCGCTCGTATGCAACTGCCGCCACGAAGACCTTGTGCAGCTCCTCGAGGGCGAATTTGTTACCGTGCTCGACAGCCTGTCCAAGAGCCAAGATCCTGTCCGGGACGTCATGGCCTGGGCAGACAAGTGCTGCGAACGCCTTATGGGTGGACGAGGCGGTGGTATTGAGGACCGGACAACGATGAGTTCGCGGAGCGTTCTCATCCGATGGGGCTATGTTACAAGTCAAGTCATGCGCGACTTGGTACGCAGATACATCACTTTGTTGATTGCTGTGAAAGACGTGTTGATCATCGCTTCTCGTGCAGACTATCAGGAGCGATCCCGCGTTCGGTGCCTTCCAGATCCTGAAGCTGTTCTTGGAGTGAGTCGTAACCTCCGTTCCCTGTGTCGATCCTGTCTTAACGCCTGCCATCCTCTCTCAGTGACTGGATCGCCCTGAACGTCCTGCGCAATGTCGCGTTGTCGACAAACTCCGTGGCAGCGTCCGTGGAGCCCGTCATGCAGCAACAGTTCTTCACGCTCTCGCCCATGGCAGGACAGGAGAGCTTCCCCAACACGACGCTCGACGTCCGCCCAGGTGCGGCGATGGCTCATACCCCGACGACGTCGAGCATGATCGCTGCGCTGCAAGGAGACAGCTTTGGGAGCGGAACGCTCGACCCGACGTCCACCTTCCCCGCCGACGCGTTCGGCCTGCCCTACATCGACGGCGCGTCGTCGCAGGACGACCTCTCCGTGCACACCTCGGGCCTGAGCTTCCCCGACTACGGGTCGGGCACGTTCGAGGTTCCCGCCTTCACGCCCCAAGACCTGGGCATCAGCACGACCGGCACGCCACCGTCTGCGAGCAGCGACCCGGAGAACGAGTCCGAGTCGGTCAAGGCCGAGTCATGAACGCCTCCCTTGAAATGAAGACAACCGTTTCCAAGTATGTGGTGGATATATGGGGCCTTGTGGACGTCGTCTTCCTTCCTCCCTCGCTCTCTCTGTCGTTACTCTACGTATATAACCGCCCTAATGTTTCGTCTGATGCTCTCGGCTGCTAGTAATTATTGACTTTCGATGCGCTGCTGTATTGACATACGTACGTGTTCTCGCCCTCCTTTAACCGCCTTTTTGCGCTATATTGCACCTGTCGTTCCCAACGAATGTATCCCATCTTTTTTTTTTGCGCCAGGGAGATGTACTGGACACAACTGTGATACCACCCCCCCAGAATCCGACCTCACTTCCACACTCATACTCAGAACACAGACACAAAAAATCACAACAGTCATTTTTCGAACGAACGTGCGAGCGTGCTGTCTGATCACAAACCCCAGAGAGAACAACTATGTGTGCCATGCGATTGGTGAGTGGCGAGTGTACGGTAGCATGTGCAACGACGATTACAGAATAAGTAGTCCAACCTATAAAGCCCGATATACCATCTGAAGCCGTCGTCGTATCATGAGGCCTCCGCCTCCTGCTCCTGCACAGTTTCTAGCTTCTCGTCTACAGGTTCCGCGGGCACAGCCGTCGATGGGAGGTCCGTTGAGGCAGGAGTCGGCGCAGGCTCTGCAGGCAGCTCGGCTCCGCCGTTCGGAGGCTTTGCGTCGTTCGACGCAGCGGGGGCCTCGACGTTGTCCGCGGACTTGCCCAGAAGCCGGCGAATCTCCGCCTCCGCCTTCGCCTTGTTCTCCGCGGTGACCCGCGCCTGGTTCGCCTCGAACCACGCCTTCTTCGTCTTCAGGTCCTCGATGACCCGGGGCACGTCAGCGATGGAGGTAGGGGGCGGTATTGAGAGGGTGAGGAGCGCAGACAGGGTGGGGAGAGGGACGTGGAGCTGGCCGCTCGGGGACTCGGTGCCATTGCTCTCGCCTGCAGGCATCGCGGGCTTCGCACCACCCTTCTTGCCGCCCTTCTTCTTCCCACCGCCGACAAAGTACGCCTCCTCGTCCTCGCCCTTCTTCTTGCGCACGACGGCACCCTCCGGCACCGCCTCGACCTTGCGCAGCTCGAGCTTGGGCACGCCGGCGAGGTCAGACTTCTCCGTGAGCGGCTTCTGGGAGGACAACGTGGCGGAGGACGACCTTCCGGAGAAGTAATCGATGAGAGTCTGGCAGTCCTCGATCTGGGCTTGGAACGCGGGGATCTCAGCCTCCTCGCGCAAGCGGTCCGCGATCTCCTTCTTCTTAGCCTCTTCCTCCGCCGCACGTTGGGCACGTGCACGCTCCGCACGCCGTGCACGATCCTCATTGAGCTTGGCGTAGAACCGGTCGTTGGCCTCCTTGAACCGCTGCGCAGACTCGCGCTTGCGGTTGTACAGTTCGTCCAGTTGGTTCTGCAATGAGGTGCGCTCGTCCAACAGCTTGTTCCGGCTCGCATACGCCTCGTCGCTCTCCTTCTTCAGYTCGTCCAGCTCAGCCTTGATTTCATCGAACCGCTKGGAGATAGCCTGCGCCTCGGGGTCGTCGAGCTGCTTGCGCAACTCGTCCGCCTTTGCGCGGTCGGCCTCGATAGACTCCTGCTCGGTCTGGAAACCCTCCACTATCCGCCTGCTACGCTTCCACTGGCTGATTTCTTGGAGGGCACGCTTCTCCTCGACGAGCTTGAGGTTACCAGACTCCACTTGTCTCTCCAGTTGCCTTGTAAGGTAAGTGAGTATGAAGTRAGATAGCCTCGTGGAAGAAGGCTAATGTACCTGATCCGCTCGTCAACCTCGGCAACCGTCTTGTATGGAATTTTGGCCTTCGCGGCGTTCAGGTCTTTAATCTTYSWRGGWTGRRKCGTSAGGTGTTGKTCGATGCGTCATRMARGTCGGCACRCACCTTCTTTTGGATTCCGTCCTGSAGRGTTTTGAGCTGCTCRATGACYTTGCCTCTCGAGAGCTTGTTWGTCGACTGCTGGCCRCGGATGCTGTCSAGCTCTGCCTTTAGTGCATTCCGCCTYTCGCTTCCGGGACCTGACTTGGACGTGAGGGARATCTTCTCCTTGACCGCGGTCTATAYCGACGCGAAGACGTATTAACTTCGGAGTCGGCGAGCAGGGCCGAGTGCTGGCGAACTCACNAGCTTGAGCTGGACCGCGTCAATTTCAGCCTTGATTTTGTTCTGCTCCGCGTCATAGAGCGTCTTGTCTGGCTTCCCGGGACCGTAGACGACCGCTGAGATCTCCTGGACCTCGACGGTRGTCGTGGCAGGACTAGCGGTGCCGGATGGGGTGGCCGACTTGGCGGGCTTTTTGGCAGCACCGTTCGTTGCGGCAGACTTTGACTTTGGGGCCATTGCGGAAGAGAGCGTGAGYGGGTGAGGATGCGGACGGACGGCGAGGCACAGGAGGAGATGACAGTTGAGCAGCAAAGGAGTGGGGGAGCGGGCGTGAGAAGGCGGTGGTTACAGTCGATTCGCGCTTCAGCCTTCCCGTGACGTGGCTGGCGGACGCCTGAGCCYCGAATTCACGNNCGCGCTCACTTTACGTGCTCGTCCGCATCAGACGCGTTATTAGCGGGGCAATGTATACGTGCTAGTAGGTACGGCGCAGAAAACAATACATAGTCGACAGAAAACCGAGAGAAGATGCACAAGTACAGATGCAGGCAGGCAGRGTAGATGGGTAGATGCGAGTCGTGTCCGGRTTCAAAATATGAGCTTCTGGTCSAGCTGCTGCACCTCCTTACAGCTCTCGTCGTACATCTCCCGGTAGTCCTCGTCCTTCTCATCGTCMCCCTCCTGCGCCTTCGCCTTCTTCTTTTTCTGGTCAGGACAGACCATCACGCAACTTGTTGGCCGCTTCGTCGCGCTTGCGTGACCGAGCTCCTCCTTGGAGGGCACGAAGACAWATGGAATGCCCGCATCCTCGGCCATGATGGGCAAATGTGAGATGATRTCGATRGGTGTGATATCAGCGGCGAGRATGAGTAGGCTATCAAACATGGTTCAATATAGCCCACATGGATTRCTCGTGAGAGGACYTACCCCTTCTCYCCTTTCCGAATGGCCTTTACGACCTCCTTGACACCGCGCTTRACCTGCCGTTGCTTTGAAGCTGGGGAAARTMCCRGTAAGACCACATATTGTAYCACGCCACGATCGTGAACGAACCCTTCTTAATGGTCTTGTGTAGCTTCTTGAGTAGCTTCTTCTGAGCTAATGGCTGAGCAATTGGAGACAGGTCCTCTAGGGGAACGACAATCTCCTCCTTCTCCTTTTTGACTTTCGTCTCAACCTGCGAAGACGGTCAAAATACCAAAGACCGACTGCTAGGAGGAAAACGTACCTTCACAAGCTCAGCGTCGCCCATCTCGACATCCTCGTTGGCCTGGACGGACTCCTTAACAGCCTCAGTGACCTCCTTCGTCTCCTTCTTCTTCTTGTCCTTCTTTTCTGACTTGTCCTTGGCCATTGCGGATGAGCGACGTGCGGAGGAGAGTTACGTGGGGAGGGACCGGACGAAGCGAACCGACTCGGTGCACTCACCGCAGGAAATTTCGTGCTGGTGTTGCGATCACGTGCACATATTAACGGAGCGCTCATAGGCGCCCATTCATCAACGCGAATCCTGGTAGGAAGCCAACAAAGTGCAATACAATGTAGTGGGAAGGTTTACAATCGTGAAATGCTACACAGGTCGGGTGCCGTGACTCTACGGTATGTCATGTTGAGAAGAAGGCGCAAGAGTACCGAACGCGATTGAGTTGTACACGTTGGTCGAAGACTACAAGTCTCCAATCCAGCAGGAACGTCGTGAACACCGGGGTCAGGGACGTTGTTGAGGGCCAGGCCGACTGCATCCGCAGATGGCGGACAAAGTGGGGTCCATTCTCAATAACGGCTTCGCTGAGTGCTAGGCTACCGAGATCTCGGGCTTCCTTTCGTAAAGGAAGAGTGTCTTGATACGGGAGCCCTGACGACATATTGCAAGACGCACGGGGTGGGTGGTACAAGTCGGTCGCGTACGTTCCTCCAATTAATGGTGAGTGCTCTCACGTTTCTACTGGCCAAGTGTTCGGGATGACACAGACTGTCATTGGAGGGCTGTTCCTCGCTTTCTACTGCGAACTGATGAGCGGCATATTTTGGCTGCCTCTCCCATGGCGATTGCCCATGACCAAAAGCGGGCTGAAATCCACCGACCGATCGCGGCTTCTAGGCATATGGGCAGCATGGTCGAGCTTCCTGTCGATAAGTCCGGTGCGTTTGAAGACGCGTGCGCGTGCGCGACCCGCCGAGCAGGAGAGAGATCCGGGAGTGTGAACCGCGCAGGCCTCGGAGAGGGAAGACGCCGTTATGGCACGCGAAGTCGGCGCGTCCTTGGGTGCAGTCGCATGACGAGGAGGAGGGAGGGAGGGCTGGTAGCCATGAGAGCGCGGCGATGGTCGATATGGCAGTCGAATTCCATGCGTTGGAGAAGCGAGGGCGTTGGAAGAGGGCGACTGGCTGCGACTGGCCAGACGCAGTGGGCGAGGGAACGTGATTCGTATCAAGCAATGTAACCCTTTTCGAGCGTGGTCGGGCCTTTTGGCCCACGTGGTTATCAGGAATGCTCGCCACGCGCTCTTGCCTCTGCACGTCCATATTATCGTACTTAGACACTCCGCCGAGCAGCGTTCCCGCCCTCGCTCGCCGACGTTACACGTTCCCCATGTCCCCTGCGTCTGCAGACAGCGACAGAGCCAACGCACCTCCCAAAATGTCAGGCGATACGCCGAATGGTACCTCCCCAAGCACCGCCTTTCAGCCCAAAACAACCTCTCCCTCTCTGAGCTCCCGACAGGCCCCGGTCACCCCTCTCGCTCCCCTTGAATTCCTCCAAAATCAACGCCGGGGCTCGATCACTGACCCGTCCTTGCACGCCGCTCCTACTCCTCCTTTCTCTTCTGGCGCACCGGGCCAGTCGCCTTTCCGACGCCCTGATTCCCCCGCAACCAACTTTCCATCCTCCTCCTCCTCCCACGAGTCGCGACGCTCCTTTTCTCAGTCTCGTCCCTTGTCGCCGTTCAAATTCGGCGACGCCTCAGCCCAGCCAGGCGAAAGTCCCAACGCACACCTTAGACGCGTGCTGAGGTCACCCTCGGTTGAGATGGGAGACAGACGCACACCCACCCAAACCTTGGGCGCCGATAGTGGACGTGACCGAAGCACGCCTGGAGCGATGGACCGTAGCGGTAGTGAAGGTATGTGTGCCTGAAATACGAACGCGCAAGAACGTTCTCGTTGATGCAAAGCCGTCTTCGCGACCCAATTTATGTCCAGCCCATGACAGGGTCAAGGGCAGTGACCAAATGGATGTGGACCGAACCGACCACGCACAGTCTCAAGGACAGGAGCCAGGTGGAAGCACGCGACCGGACCACGCTGTCCGAGATATGGAAGACGTCGACTACAACGGCCGCCGTCAGTCTGTGGTAGCAGGTTGTTAATCCCTTTGGGTGGCTAGTTCGAACCCTTACTCACGTTCATGCCTCAAGGCACGAAGCGCAAGATGTCGTCAGACAAAGGCGTGTACCCCCCGGGGCCCACAGACATCGATCCGCAATTAGTTGGCCAGGATGGCAGAGAACCAGAGGGACCAGCGCCCAAACGGCGAGGATCAGCGATCGACACCCAGAGAATTGCGCAGCTCAGCCTGTACGACCGCGACCGAAGGAGTTCTGTAGATGCACGAGCTGCAGCAGGGTCGCCATGGTGGTCGAACGACAACAGACGAGATTCGACCTCTTCCGCGTCTGCCTTCACGAACACGCCTTTGACGACTGGCTTCAGTACGCCCTCTTCGGCAATTCCCGGCGACTCGCCACATGGCCGACCTCCTGGCGGCATCGCAACTTTCGCGTGGCCTGCCAATCCTCACGTTCCTCCCGATCAGGCTACCCCTCCAGCCATGCAGAACGAGCCTCCTGCAGTTAATATGCAGGGCCCTCCCCCTCCTTTCGACCCGCTCACACAAATCATGCCTCCAGTCACTTTCGCCCACGATCGCAGAATGTCTGCGCCAAATATTTCCCCTGAAAATCTTCCCGCCCCGCCTGCAACAGGCCCGACCCGGGCCCTCAGGTCGCGTTCGCGCCCACCCTCGCGTGTTCGCACCGTCGACCAATCCGCCCCCAATGACGCTGGCCAAACCTCCCCCGGCTCGAGTGGGAATCCCGATGAAGCCTCGACGTCGTCGCGTCCGTCCGACAAGCCCCCGGGCTCCACACCATACTCGCGTTCGCCGGAGTTGCGTATATCCCACAAGCTTGCGGAACGGAAACGGAGGAAGGAAATGAAGGAGCTCTTTGACGAACTTCGAGATCAGCTGCCCGCCGATAGAGGGATGAAGGCGAGCAAATGGGAGATCCTGAGTAAAGGTGCGTGACATACGTTTGGCTGATGGCTCGCGATCCTGAATTGGGTCTGTGTATAGCCATCGACTTTATTGTCACTCTCAAGCAGAACCATCAAGAAATGGGTCGGGAGATCGAGATGCTACGCCACGAACTCGAAGGCTATCGTCAAGGCATGCCTCCGCCATTCCCTGGTGCACCTCCTCATCCTGTGGTCTATGGTCACGGTCCGCCCGTCGGCGTGCCCCCGTATGCGCCACCGCCTCATGGAGCTCCCGGAGTACCTCCGCAAGGCCCTCCTCCCCCACACCCTCCCCNATACTCATCCTGCAGGACCTCCAGGGCCGCCCGGTGCGCCTGGTCATCCTATCCCGCCGCACCATCCCCACCCAATGCCTCCGCAGCCCCCNTCCCCAACAGCCTGTCTCCCGTCCAGGCTCTTCGCAGAATGCGTATCCTCCAGGGCCGCCCCCGCCTCAGCAGCCTCAACCACCCACTGTCAATGGCAACCCGCCTAACATCGCTCCCCGCACGGAGACGCCGACGACATAAGGTTGCTGTGGCGGATATCTGGAATCCTCGAGCTGTATCGATAATGTCTCATTGTTTTTCTTCTGGATCGAGGGCTGTCATCATCTACCCCAAAGGTGATATATTGCAGTGTATCTCCTCTCACCTCACTGTTTTCTAAACGACTCCCCATATAGAGATGCAAAGATGTCAGTCCTCGCGGAGCTGTCGTCGCTGTCGCACCTACGTATTATTACCACTCCTCCCCTCCTCCATAAGTATTTTCCCTTGCGATAACATTGACCAATCTTGGCGCTTTTGGACGATCCATATATTTCTAGACGGACTGACCCCTTGTTCCACTACTGCCTGAGCATTGTCACTCAGGGCACGTCAAGTACGAGAACAATGAGAGCACACGCGGATACATTTATTGTATTTGTCTGGTCTTGTTCGAGGCCATGTGTGATACGCTTGGGCCGGCGAGCTTAATTACAAGAGTCAGCTGCAAGCGCCGGCGGCTCCGCACTGAACGCACCGCTTGTCTCTGTACCACAACCACGACCAGCCTCAGCCTGGTCCTCTGCTCTATACCACCACCTCAGCTTGCCTCATCGCGCGCTGTTGTATCATTAGAACGTCCTACGATCGCCGAATAATAACTCTGTGTGCTTCGCCACCGTCCAGATCCGTCCAGTCGAGACCCACAAACCCCCTTCCCAGAATAACGACGATATGGCGAAAGGCGCTGTTAGCCTCTTCAACCCTCGGCCTAGCCGACCTACGCTTCCCAAGAAGAAAGAATCACCTGGGACGAACACACCCTCTCCCGGGCCCTCCCAGTCCGCACCTGGTACGCCCAAAAAGTCCGCCACCGCGGCCGCCTCTGGACAGGCCCCAGGAGCTGCTGCAGCACCAGCGCGACGGCCCGCGCCCCCTCCCAAGCCGAAGACGGAGGACGAGGCGAAGCCGCCGCCGCCCGAGGGCCCGTACTCGGAGTTCCGGCTGCTGTCGTCGAAGCTGAACGGGTGGAAGTACGACGTGATGAAGTTCGAGTCGCGCAAGCGAATCGACATCAACACCTGGACGCCGCCCGTGAAGCTGAACCGCAAGGAGCCGCGCCGCGAGGAGGCCCCGTCGACGGCGTCGCAGCAGCCGGTGAGCGCGATGGTCGGCTCGGACGGGAAGCACGTCGTCGGCGCGGACGGGAAGCTCGTCATGGTCGACGCGGCGGGGCGGCCGGTGCGCGCCGACCCGCCCGAGCCCAAGGAGGAGAAGGGGAAGGACAAGGACGGCAAGAAGAAGCGGTTCCAGAAGAAGACGCGGCAGGTGTTCTTGGTGCCGGACGACGTGCGGCAGCTCAGGCGGGAGGAACGCTTTCCGTGGGTCATGGAGGACGGCACGAAGCAGGAGGTGTGGGTGGCGTCGATGGAGGAGGTCGCCAAGTCGCAGACGTATGCGATGTTCATGCCTGCCGCGGACGATGTGTTCAAGTTCGTGCCCGCTCATCGATGGTACAAGTTCCAGAAGAGGCCGAACCATCACGTACCGAACTTGGAGGAGGCTGAGTCTCTGGTACGTGTCAGCCGCCTGGGTGTATCGACGTATATTTACATCGTCTCATCGTACTACGTCTCTCTACCACAGATGACCAAAATGCAGAAAAGCAAAGACGCCACACAGTGGACGCTGCGGCAGAAGACCGAGCAAGCCGCGAGTGGCTCATCTCTTGTGTACAACGCCAGCCAGAGTCTTGGCCCGGGTGGCCGAAAACTCAAGGCTGTGGACAGTGGTCCTTCAGAGCTGTTTGGCGACGACGATGACGAAGACGGCGATGGTCGTAAACGCAAGGTCAAGCGCGAGCTTGGAGCAGAAGGCTTCTTGGACGAGCTGGATTTCGAGGAGACGTTTGCTGATGACGAGGATAGGATGGATGCGGATGATAAGGAAGACGAGGAGGCGAAAGAACTTGAGGTCCGTGGACATCGTTTGACTAACAGCTTACCTGGACTTCATGACTGACTTGGTGGTACTGTAGGAACGGCTCAAGAAAGAGTACAAGAATGCGAACAAGCTTCGCGAGGGGTACATTGACGAGTCGGACGAGGAAGAGGATGACGCCAAGCTGACTGGAGCAGGCAAGAACCTCGCGAAGACGCTGAAGAAGTTGGATAAGGATGGCGCATATGACGATTCTGACGACGAGAAGAATCCATACGCCAGCGAAGTGTGTACATTCTACTACACCCTATATATCTTACTGACAGAATGCAGGAGGAAGAGGAGGAGGAAGAGGAGGTACCCATTCCAACCGGCCCTGCCATCCTCCCTCCCGAGCCCAAACCCGGCGCAAGATCTGCGTCACAATCGTCATCGACTGGCCAAGTTGGTAAGCCTGCGACGAACGGGCAGCCGCCCCTTGCCGTCAAGACGGAGCCGCAGTCCCAATCCCTCTCGCGTGCAACCTCTCCCGCGCCGGCACCAGGCCACGGAGGACATTCCGTGGTGGCGAAGCGGGCGACAAGCCCGAAGATGCCCAAACCAAAGGCGGGCATTCCCAGCCGCGCGGGAAGCCCTCTGGCGAGTCCGAATGGAGTGTCGCCCCCNTGCGAGTCGGGCTACGAGCCCTGGCGTCGCGAGCCCTCCAGGAACGACGATGCCTGGCAACATGAAGTTGAAGCGCAAAGCTACCGACGACGGCTCGGGGGCCGCGGCTGGTGCTGGTGGCGCAGCGGGTACGCCCGGCGGACCCCCACGTCCAAAGAAACGCAAGGCGCAACTACCACCCGGGGCAGAGCTCGAGGATCGGATGGTCATCGAGTGGCTGCGGAACACGCCGAACGCGACGACGCGGGAGTGTATCCTGCACTTCACGCCGTACCTCACGGACGAGGAGAAGAAGAACAAGTTCACGGCGCTCGTGAAGGAGGTCGCGCAGCTGAGCAAGGGCGTGCTCGTGCTCAGGCCGGCGTACCGCGGCACGGGGGCGCCGACTTCGCCTACGCCGGCCGCGGGTGGGTAGATAGGGTTCTGCTGACCGCTCGAGAGTCGAAGTTCATTCTGTGGACTCGTGGTGGCGTGCTTCTAGCGGGTGGCCTGGTTGTCGTGGGGTGTACGCATGGACCTGTTGATGGCTCGTTTGTGTCTGTATATCGGCGCTCAGCGTTTATCGCACCCGCTTGCCTTATAGACGTGGGCTTCGTTGCGGGACCGAACCTACGTGGGAGACTGAGCCTGTGAGTGAATTACACTCTGTCGTCAGGATCAGGGTGCCGAGAGAGGCGTTACCAGGATCAGTGGCTGCAGCAGGTGGTGCATGGCCTTCGTTCACAACACGGCAAATGTGCGATAATCTATACTGTCAGACATGACGGGGTTGATTATGTGTTACCCCAGGTTGGTCCTCGGCGATCTATGTGCGCGTAGGGAAGAATCCCGCGCGGCAAGAGGGCTAAAAATAGTGCAAGGTATGTGGGATGGTGCATTTGCTGAAGCCGGTCGGTAAGTGGAAGATCATGATGAGGTCAAATGAGCGCAGAGAGAGAAGCGAGTGGGTTGCGAGTGTACCGGCGGGGGGCAATACGCAGGAAGTTGACCGGAGAGTCGAACGAGATGGGTCCGGCGGGTATCAGCTGGTCTTGCAGCCGGTTGGCGGCCGATTCGTAGGAGATGGATGGAGGATAGATACCGACTCGCGAGCGTTCGAGTCGGGCCGTGCTTGACGGCCTAGACGCCAGAGCCACAGTAGTTGAGTTAGAAGTAGAGGCGCGTGGATAGAGAGGTCCGACCGGCCGCAGGAGAGGAGTCACGGCTGTAGACGCTGCCGCGAGAGAAATGGACGGTAGGAGGATAGCTAGGAGGAGTTGTCGGAGGCGGGAGAAGGACGGKCGAGGGAGGTTGATGTCAACGCGAGGTCGGATCAGCCGCTGATTGGACGAGCACTCGGTCGGCAGGAGCGGCAGGGAGGGCGAAGGGCCGGATAAGGCAGGGGAGCTTCCTAGAGCGGCAATGTTTGTGGAGGAACGGCTTGGCATGGCCGAGTGTGATCGAGTCTAATTCTCCGGGCGGGCGGTCGAGCAGCAGCCACCGTCGCGCGAATCGCAGGTGCCCGTCCAGCACCAGCCTCAGCGTCCACAGCCTCCAGYCAATTCAACTCGATCCATCCGCTCAAAAGCGCTCCCCGATCGCCATATGTTCTCCCATCCCTATAAATCAKTCCCTCCCCCTCCTCCCGGCCTCTTTCCGCCATAGTCCCCCNTCCCCCTCCCCTCTTTCCTCAAGATGCCTTCCGTCCGCTCATTTCTACTCCTAGCTGCAACAGCATTACTATCCTCCTCCGCCTCCGCCGTCCCTCACGAACACCACGACCATGAACACACAGTAAACAAGCGCCTCCCCGGCTCATGGTACCACCCAGAGGGCCACCCGGCGTACTCTCTCTTTAGGAGAGGCGCAGCCGACACAGACGGTATCACCTACGCTGAAGTCGGCAGCCCAGGTGCGTCCAATATTTTCGTGTTCACTGCGCATATGTGCTCATGTAGCCTCCCGCGATAGAATGGACTGCGGCTTGGCCCCAAGGCAAGCCAGACGTGAACAGTCTACCCCAGGAATGGGTCGACGCGTTCAACGCTGCCGTCAAGGCGGGCAAGATCCCCGACATTCCTCCCACAACCTTGAATGGGAATCCCGTATACCCTCAGGGTTATGACCCGCTCAGCGACACCGTCTGCTCCGCCACTTACAAGTGCCGGAACAAGGAAGATCTCTGGGATGCCCCTGACGGCGTGGTTGGTGGTAGTTTCGACGATGGTCCCCTCGACGTACGTTTCTTCATTTTATTGCACCTCATCATCCGTACAGAGCGACTCACCGCCCACTGCAGACGTCCGTTCCGCTCTACCAATTCCTGAAGGAAAACAATGTGCACGCCACCCATTTCATGATCGGAGTTAACATCCTCTGGTACCCGCAAGAGTTCAAAATGGCTTTCGAGGACAATCAGGGTAGGCGGATCTGCTGTGCTGTTTCACGCTGAACGCATCACTGATCTGCACCGCGCCACACCAGATGACATCGCCGTCCACACCTGGACACACCCGTACATGACGACGCTTTCGAACCTCGAGCTCGTCGGCGAGTTTGGTTGGACGATGGAAATCATCCACAACTCCACCGGCGGACGCCTGCCCAAGTACTGGCGTCCCCCGTACGGCGACTCTGATAACCGCGTGCGTGCCATCGCGAAGGAAGTCTTTGGTCTCACTACCGTCATTTGGAACCAAGAGTACGTCTCGTTGCTCCCGCACCGCATGTCGCTGATGCGCTCGAGCATTCACTGAGTGGCTGACTGATACATCCATTGCAGCACCGAGGACTGGAGCATCGGCCAGCCCGGCGGCACCACTCGCGACAAGGTCAACCAGAACCTGCAGACGTGGTACACTGGCGCCAAGTCGCCCGGTCTCATCATCCTYGAGCACGAGCTCACGAACGACACCGTCGGCGCGTTCATCCAGGCATGGCCACTCATCGAGCAGAACGGCTGGAAGTACATCAGTGTCGCCCAGCTTGACGGCGGCTCGCCGTACCAGAACTCGCCCAGCTCGACTGGCGAGGTCACCCCGGGCTCTGTCGCTGTCCTTGAGAACAGCGGCGCCGGTTCGAGCAACTCGTCGTCATCGTCCGCCGGCCCGTCGAGTACATCAAGCGCATCAGGAGCTGGTTCGACCGGTGGCACTTCCTCGGGAACGTCCTCGGGCACGTCTTCGGGCAACACCTCTGGCAAGGCCGCGAACGGCAACACGACGACGACATCGTCTGCACAGGAYGGCCATGCCACCGGCGCGACCGAGACACAGAACAACTCTGCATCCTCCGCGCTCCGCGTCGGCGTGCTGACGTGCTTGCCCGCCCTCGTCGCGGCGCTCGTCTTGTCATGAGTCCACCTCATGGTGGCGGCCCCATTGGTTTGGGAAGTACATGGACCCCTTCTACTCTTCTCTTCGCATCGCTACACTCCCCTTATTCGGATTCGTGCTGGGTACGTGGACCACACGCTACGGATTTTGGGATGGGTGCGGACACCGGACGAACAGTGCAGAGCTACCCTACAGGCATCTTGTCGAGCCGTTCTAATGTTCTTTCCCCCTTCCACACTATACTACTACCCACACGTGTTTATTACGACGCTCGCCCCCCCCCCTCCGACCTCGTGACAGCGGTTGTAGTGTGTACTCTCGCATCGGTCGCGCTCTCCCTGGACCATCCCCACCTGCAGACTTGTGTATAGTATCGCACTCCTCGATCGTACTACCTCCATCATTGTCACGATAGGACGCTTTGGATCTACTATTACTACTACGCGGACATTCTTCCCACTCCCACCCTGTTCATTCCCCCGTGTGTAGATCTTTGGACGTTCTGACTTTTACTTACCCTTTACGACCTGTCATGGACCCTTCTCCTCTAGTACCGCACTCGTATCCTCCTCCTCATCTCCCTTCCTGGACCTGGACAAAAAATCGGAACAAACTCGTGCTTACCACTCCACGCTCCTTTCTCAACGCCGCTCGTTCACCTATAGTTCTCGGCGACCGGGCGACCGGCTGACGGCACCAAAGGGTCTGTGGCAAAGCTCGACATCAGCAGCCGGACGTAGTACATCCGCGCGGCGGTGGACTCGTTCACGGATTCTGATCGGTGGAAAGGAGGCGTGGCATGTCATCGTTGAAGAGGAAGTGCGGCATCCGCTCGGGCCAAGAGCAGCATCTCAACGAGTCTCAGGAGATGAGGACTCAGCAATCGCTCTACCGTGGCGGATGTCCGAGCGGCATTGATCTACTTCAAGAAGCCTTCAACTGAGGAAAGCGGGATCCCAAGCGATCCGGAGCCTGTTCGCCCGGATAGCGGAAGACGTAGTACTTACAGTATATACGTATCCGTCTGAAGGAGGCGGGAACTCGAGAGTTGTGTTTTTGCGCGGTGACAGCATACAGTGTACGGATGTGTAGAACGCAGCACCGCAAAAGCCAAACCACACCCGAGCCGGGGGACCCACAAAGCCACAAAGCCACAAGCCACACGCCACAAGCCACAAGGCCCGCTTGCGCGGCGGCGNCGTGTGCGGCCAGTTCGGGGAATCCGCTTGCAGAATTAGAACGCTTCGTTCAGAATCTTCAGATGTATATATATATAGAGAGTCCAGGGCCCTCGATCAGCCTGAGGTCGTCCCTGAACCAATAACTTGAATCAACCTGAGTGTGCCTCGGTTAGTACATGCATGCATATACTGTAGTATGTACCTGAGTATATTGAGGGGTCCAGGGGCCAGGAACGAACTTATGTTAGTCGTCATGCTTCTCATACGCGGATGATCTGCTATATTTATCTCGTCTTTCTACGAACGTGTGCGGAGGTGTGCGGTTAACAAAGAGTGCTGGGCGTGCGAGGAAAAGCGTGTAAGACGACTTACATATCTACAAGTCATTACTCTACTCTAGTTGCAGTACTTACATAGCAGTTTATGAAAGACGTCATCGTCCGTTCTGCCCTGGGCGCTTAATCAGCTGCAGTGTATGTACTCCGAGTCAGCGCCGTCGGCCCTCAACCAGATACCTTGCTATAGGCATTCATGGCAGTGTCCCTCCGATGGACCATGTATGTTCCTTGGTCTGCTGGGAGACGCCACATCAAGTCCAAGGTAAGTGCCCACGTCAGTATATTGCGATCTTGAACGAATGAACAGAATCCTCTGACGAGTTGAATGTAGTGTAGAATTCCGTCACGCGGTCTCGGGCTGCCGCTTACCATGCATGCAAAGGAGCACACACGCACACTCCAAAACATGCGCCCACCCCCGATGGAGCTAATGAACTCTACGTAGCCCCCCGAAGACCGATGAGGAAACGGCTCCGCTAACAGTCGTGTTATCGCCCTCGTTTGCTCTATGAGCTAACGTCCCAGATCTGAGCATGAGCAAGGAATTTGGGACGCTTATCGCCGTTCTCCTCAATTCTGGCAACCCCCGCGACGAGCACACTATTCACAAGCAGGGAGCGCACGCACACGCGAAGAAGCTAGGGCTAGGACACGTATATGACGGCATTTGAAACGCAGATACGCGAGCATGCGTAGTGCCACAGTGGTGGGACAGCTTCTGCCATCTACGCAGAGGACGTACGTCTGTGAGTGACCGTTGCCACGACTTCGCTCGCGTATGCACATACTACTGCTCACAGGCGGACATGACCGCAGTGATATGATAGAGGGCTAGCAATATCCCATTGGCTCTGAACGACTCGGAGTGTCTCTCACTCACGCCAAGAACCCGCAAGTTCATGGCACTAGCATGCGCAGTCACAGCACATCACCTATCCGCTGCGTGCAGCGGGCTGCCATTGAAGCTGCTGAGTACATCCCGATTGTGATCGGTAGACGTGTGTTAACATATCCATGTCATGCAGCACGCCCATGCATATCTCTCTAGGGCGGTGTGCACTGTAGCTCGGGCGCCGCAGCCTATGTGATGGCACAGACATTAACGATTCCTAAGGTGACTTGTCTCCGGACTCATCCGGGACGAAAACAACATACAAACGAGGCTGCCTAATCGTTTCCCTCCCACCCTTCAGCACCTCCCCGATACTACGGACACACTCCTTCCGCCTTCTCCTTCTCCTCCCCCCTCCCATAACCGTCCTCCAAACCAGGCAGCCGATACAAAGGTGATAAATTATGGATAAAGCGGCGCCGAAGCGGCTAACGTATGCGTCAAAGGTGCAGGCGTCGCGGCGGAACGAATGAAGGGGTGCGGCCGCGCGCCGCGTCGTCGTCGTGTCAAGTCGTGTAAGTTGTAGTCGATGTGGTCCGAGTCGAGTGAATGCCGAGGCCGTGAACACAGAAAATCCGGTGTGTGGTGCGTGCGGGCAACAAGCCGCGCCTGGTCCCTGTCTTCAAAAAAANGAAGGAAATGCAGTCAGCATGGATGCCAACGGCAAGACAGACGGTAGGAAATGCGACTCACGGGAAATAGGCAGCCAGGCAAACGCGGACCGCTCAAGCGATGGTGCAGGAGCCGTGGTCACCGTTGGTACCGGTGTCGTCCCTGTCCACGAACACGTCCGTGGTGGGCTCGTCAACGGGGACGGGGGGAGCGATGGTGAAGAACGCGTCCATGTCGGGTAGGTGTGGGTGGGTGTGGGTGTGGGTTGCTACGCGCGCGGGTGCTGTGGCTGGGGCGGGCCCGAAGAGGCAGGGCAGAGCAGGCAGGAGCGGGCGAGGAACGCGGCGGAGGTTGTCTGGCAGACGACTTCGCTGTCGGACTCCCCTGGTGCCTTCCCGAGGGGGTATTTATGCCCCGTCCCCAACTCCCCCTCTACCCACCTTCCTCCTCCAAATCGTCCAATTGCAAGATCCCTGCACGCCAGACGCGATCCTATCGCGCACTAGCATCGCGCTGCGTCATGGGCCCCCAGCGCATGCCGTCTCCCCGGGGCGTGCAAAGACAATAAACCGCCCTCAGCTGCACGCACGTGAGGACCGCGTCCGCACCCTCAGATCGCGCGCGCAGATGCGTCTTGTTGTCTCTGCGCGGTTTCTAGCGTCCCCCTCCGCCTTCTCTCGAACGCGCGGTCTCGCACAGACAATAACGGCCCACCGCGCTAGCCGCCGCATTGATCTCAGCCCCCCTTCATCTCCGGGCCCGGTGCGCGTGCGCGTGGCGATGTGTGGCGATATCGCCCCGGCTCTGACGAGCCTAGAGCTCGCCGGGGGGCGTGCGGTCGATATTTCGACATTGACCGTTGCGAGTGCTGCGCGGAGCCGCGCAGGTGAGCGGGTGGTGAGACAGGCTTATTGTTGTACGAAACACCACGTTTCTCAGAACATCGGCCACTTACGCAAAGTCAATCTGGTCGATCGCACACATCGGAATCGGGCCGCGTTCTTGCCTGTTCTTGCCTGTTCTTGCCCACTGTGATTGCACAGAGCTGGAAAGGTTTGGACGAATTTGTCGTGTGCCGCCGTCCATCAGCGTGCTACCATCCTCTAGATGTCGTAACACCGAATTCAGAAGTGTAAGCATGATCCTGCCCTTACGAAGCCTTGCGGGCGGTGGTAGTATGACGAAAATAGACACAGCGCTTACATTTGTAGTCGAAGAGAGCGTCGAGTGGCACAGAGTTGCATCAGAGCGCTCAGCCGACCATCGTGCGCATTGAGTAGAACAAGACGGCATACGACACAACTGCAACATCGTACATTTGATAGCAGCAGCAACCAGGACACGTCTCGTTATGTCATAAAGTCATGAGCACGCTTGAACGCAACGCAAAGGGGGGGATAGGGCCGCAGTGCGAGATGCGGCTTCTGCGGAGCTGGAGAAGGCAAGGGAATTCGACAGCCGCTTGTGTCAATGTCCGCAACAAATAGAGCAGGAGGGGCGTGTGAGGCGGACGGGAGACGAGAGGCGATAGACGGGGTGTAGGTGGGCAGGTGAGCAGGAGGGTAGAGGGGAACTTTGGGCAAGAAGGGCGCAGAACTATGTGGGCGGAACGTGGAGGCGATAAGATAAATGCGACATTAAGATATGTACCGGGAGAAGGGGAGGGGACGATGGTGAGAAGATCGATGAAGTGAGACGACGAGCATGGCGAGAGAGAGAGGGAGAGAGAGGGGAACGAGGCGCGATGCAAAGCAGTGTAATATCCGACCGAACCGAGGAGAACTGTCCCATGTAAACAGGGCAAGGGCAAGGGCGAGGACAAGGACAAGGTGCGAGCGAAAGGAAAGGAAAGGACGGCGAGCGCGGCGGCGTTGAAAACACGAGCTGGCCGCTCAGGAGTCCGTATAAGGAGGAGTCGGGAGGAGGAGGAGCCAAGAACGAAGCGATCGGGGACGGCAGGCAGAAACACGGGGCATGCACCGGGACCCAGTCCGTATCTAACGGCGAGCGGAGGGGGAGGGATTGGAGGAGGACGATGTCCATAGGACAAGTCTGAGCAGAATGCGTCGACGATGGAGCCAATGGAGGTCAGAGACCCGGCGGGCCAGAACCGACTGGGACACGATCACAAGATGCTCGGCCACTTGAGCTTGAGGCCCTCCAGCCAGCGCAAGTACAGCAGCTCCGATATGGGCGACTTGCGCACGGGCGAGCCGGGCTCAGGCTGCGCCTGTACTGGGCTCGGAGTGGACGGTGTAGGGAGCCCAGATATCTCTTCCTCTTCCGTGACGACGAGGCCCTTCGCGGTCATCTCGCTCCTGCGGATGATCCGCTTGTGAGGGAAGAGGCCGCGGGCGGTCTGTATGTGACTGCGCACAGCAGAGCTTCTGAAGACGATTTGTCAACGACCCATGAGTGAAGACTGACTGGGGGGAGATACGTACTCGTTGATGCCGGTCAGCATATCCAGGACGAGGTTGTAGGCGAGTTCCGGGTTGACCGCCCCAAGCTCTTCGAAACCCCGTGAGATCATGCTCAGGGACTCGATCTCCCGAGCGTCCATGTCGTCTCTTGTTGTCTGTATCCTCATCACATCAGATGACTGCCGAAGCCCATTCGCGATGGCATGCATACCTTTTGCAAGAGCGGCAGCAACACATCCTCCACTATCGACTTGCCCGCCTTCGCCGCCTCGCTCCCTCCACGCCTGTGCGAACTCTTCGAGCCCTTCGAGCTCTGCGGAGACGGAGGCACAGACGACCCGCTACCTTCCCGATTCCTCAGGCTCCCCACGTACTCCTCCGATAACCGTATTGACCGCGCAGTATCAACCTTCTTGACCGGCCTGATGGTGTCGACGCCCGTCCCGATGTCAGCCTCGCTGAGCACGGTCCCGCTCGATACGTTGTTCCGCATTGCGTACGACGCTCTCCGAGTGGAACGAATAGAGCCTGTGTACGCGGGAGGCGGCTCCGACGCGTCCTCCACCTGCGCCTCGACGTGCTCGACGCTTTGCGACGGGGTGACGAGGGCGGTGGTGTGTCCGGTCTCGTCTGAGCCGTTGTCTGTCATGAGCGAGGGTGCGTCCTTCTCGTCGCCTGCGGGTGCGTACGAGCGGATAACCACCGTCGAGTGTCCAGCGTCAGCGTTCATGCCGAGACCTCCTAAGCCGTGGGGTGATCGCAGGGGAACGTCGCTACCTCTCGTCGTCGCAGCGGTGGTATCTATCGAACCTCGCGCCTCGAAGGTAGAATCGTCCTCCTCTGGTACCTCGTCGAAGTACTGCTCGTCGGGCTCCATGCCCGGAGGCATGATGTCCTTCGCCATGCTCCGAAGCGAGCCCATCGCTGACGTCGACCGGATGGTGTTGAAATCCCATTCGCTGCGGAGAGTCCCGTCCCATGCACCGCTGTTGCGCACCGTGGCCTGGTACATCTGGGGAACCCGCCCGGGCGAGCGATTGCGGTAATCTTGGTATCGTTCAATGAGCTCGGTGAGATATGACGTTTTGCGGGCATTCTTGATGAAGCGGTGCTGGAGCAGCTCCTTTGTCGTCGGCCGCTGTATATGGGTTGCGTAGGAAGAGAGACGACACATCAGCGCCGGCCGGAAATATAACATGGAGACCATGTGGGCGCAACACTCACGGAGTGGGGATCCTTGGTCAAGCACTGTGCCACGAAATCCTTAAAAGCCAGAGAGAACTGGCCTTCAAGGATGGGTGGTTTCGCCTTCGGGATCAAGAACAACACCCGCATCGGATGGTACTCCGCCAGGGGCGGTTCACCCTTCGCCATCTCTATGGCGGTGATTCCCAGACTCCAGATGTCGGCCTTGGCGTCGTAGCCTGCTTGACGTATGACTTCCGGCGCCATCCAAAACGGGGTGCCCACGAAGGTGTGCCGCAGAGTGCTCGTCAACTGTGCAGCGACGCCGAAGTCGGCAAGTTTCACCTTGCCGGACGCGGAGAGGAGGATATTGGCTGCCTTGATATCACGGTGGATGGTCCCTTCGCTGTGAAGGTAGTCCAAGCCGAGGAGAAGTTCGCGACATATGATCGCTATGTGGGCTTCGGAGAACGCGCCGGCCTTCAGGAGGTCGAGACAGGAGCCACCGGCGAGATACTCCATGACTATCCAGAGCTTGTACGCGACGACAAAGGAGCCATAGTACCGGGTGACATACTCGGAGTCGCACTGTGCGAGGTTTGCAATTTCTTGCTGAATCTCGGAGATGTCGTCGTCAGAGTCCTCTAGGTCTGCGTTGACGCGTTAGTTTGGCTGGGTTTCATGACCGTCGACGTGAGAAACGCACCAATCTGCTTGATGGCTACAATCTGCCCCGTCTCGTTGTGCTCGGCCTTGTAGACCGTCCCAAAGCTGCCCGTTCCAAGCTTCTCTTGGAGTGTGTACTGGGCCGCGGGATTGGGCCCGGGGACGAATGGCCATGGGTCTGGCCTGTTCTTGCGCTCGCCGCCTGGTGATGGCGGGGGAGACTTGGATAGTTGCTTGGGCTGAAAACCACGACCGTAGTCAGATGAACCGCTCGAGGAACTAGGCTTCTTGAGGAGACGGGAACCCTGAGGAGGCATGTCGCGCAGAGGGACGGCAGCGCTCTACGGGCGTGGGCTGGGGAGGGGACGCGCACGGGGGAGGATGCGACGAGAAAGAGAGGACGCCAGGCTGAGAAGCTGACGGAGGACGTCGCACTGGCTAATCGTCACCGGGGGAAGCCTTCTAGTGTGCACGTGTGCGGTGGTATGGCCAGGATAACCATGCGGGACAGAGATCTCAAGCCCCACCAGCCATGATCATCTCTTCCTCTGGTGATTGCCCCCGTGCGATGACGGAAATTGGAGGAGCGGAAACGGATAACTCACCATGAGTCGTAAACGTCGTGAAGGGAATCCGCTGCGTGATAAATATCGTGATAACTAAGGCGATTCCGAAGCTGGATTCGCAATGTAAGGTTCCGGCGCGAGCAAGGCGAGGGCAGGGAAGGAGCAAACGGGGGAAACACGCGGTAGTAGTGCTAGTGGTTGCACGGAGACGCGGGTTCTAAGAAGGGCAGGAGATTGCCGTGGCAGCTGTTGCCGAGGCTGAGCGAGATTAATCCCCAGTGCGCGCCACATAGGCTCGTGAACCAGCCGTTCGGGTCGGACATACGATCAGCCGTCGCAAGCTCCTCAAGGATGTCCGAACGGCTGGTACAACTGGGCGTCGTTTTGGCAGGGCGTCCGTATATGGTACCCGTGTGAAAACGTACTTAGTGATATTTCGCTTTCGCTCTACTGAGGGGAAGGGCCGGCGTCGAAATCCATATATCTCCACAAGTTCTGGCCTGTTACAAATGACCTAGTAGCTACCATAGAATCTGTCTATAAAGTAGTCCTCATTTGTATGTTGAAATCCCGACGTCATTGGTGAGATCGCACTCGGAATGCTGAGCGGTGGGCCCGGGTGCGAGGGCCATGAATGGGCAGCGTCAATGGATTGTGGTGATGGCGTAGACGTAGCGGCCGGGTCCGGATTCTGGGGGAGAGGACGACCAGAATCTGGCCATGGGAGAGATAGAACACCGGAGTTGGGCATGATTTGAGACGGCGGCGGCGTAGCAAATGCCAGTGAACTTGTGTTGTGATGGTCGAGGGGCGCTGCTTGAGCGTAACTTGGGTGCCGATGAACATCCAGCATGGCCGCGCTCGAGTGACTCCTGCTATGGGCTAGATGCGTCTGTGCAAGTTCACCGTCGAAGGCGTAGTCGAGCCTTTGGCTTGCAGCGTGGCCGAGTTGGCATCGCCGTGCCGCCGAGATGAGGTCGCTTCGTCGGCGAGGGGGTGTAAGGTCCATAGGGTGAGTTCCTTGGGCTTGCCTCAAGCTGCTCAGGTTCCGTCGGATACGGACGCTTGCTTGGTGTCGCCACGAGGGAGGGCAGGGCTGTATTCGAGGGCGCCATCTGATACCTGGGACGTGGAGGCACATATGGCTGCTCAGCCTGAGAGCCTGCAAGACGTGCCCCGGCGTGGGGCGAGTAGGCGGGGATGATCGCGGGGCCAGGCATAGATGGCCATC
>JAPEVG010000284.1:15039-46614 GCA_029747595.1 Trametes cubensis | reverse complement strand
GTCGTCGAGGGAGCGCGAGGGGGCGTTTCAGAGGCGGGGAAGGAGGGGGATAGCCTCGTCGGACGGCGGACGGCTGCCGGTGGCCCTCGCTGACGGAGGACGTCTTATAGTCAACATCTTCAGGCTGGCTTCGCAACCTCATGGTGCGCGTGTCGTGGTGCGAAGCATGAACCCTGCAGTGGCANGCGCTTCTCGCCGCATTCTCTTCAGTTGGAACTGCCTGATGAAGAACGTTAGTAGCCGCTGGGAGCGCACGCTGCTTGAAGAAGGCCCGCCGGGGAGAGTGTGTGCGAGGCCGTCGGACGCAGGTCGCCCAGGCTCCAAGTCAACAGTCAGTCCACTTGCGTCGAACTCAATGCCCTCCTCGTATCCCGGTTGGCGTATACCTGAGAGAGGGCGGCGGCGTACGGGGCTGGGCCGTACCCAGGAGACGGGGCGCCTGTAGTGAGACAGGCTCAAGGTTTAGTTACGTAGTCCGATATCACGTCGGCCTTAATGCGCACACTCGATGATCAGCCGCTTCCCAGGCATCCATATCGGGCCAACAGCCAAAATGGAATTCTTGTTCCCCCGTCCGCTCCCGCGATCCGCCAGCCTTGGGCTCACGATGGGCCAAGATGGCAAGAACGTCGCCATATCCGCCGACGTTGCTGCATGGCACGTCCTGCCACACATCCTACCAGACGGTGCAGCGTATCGTAAGCAAGTCTCGCCGATCTGCACGCACACTCCTATATGACGGCTTCATACCGATCACTTAGACAACGTGGAGACGAGGTTCGTGGTAAGTAGTCGCGTGGTGGACCGTTTGCGCGCTCTAGGGTAGGACACATCAACGCAATTGACGCAAGAACATATGTATGAATGGAACATACCGTCGTTCATAAACGCTCCAGAACTCCGTTGACTGTTCGTGCAGAATGTGGATGTACTTCTGACGTGCCTTGATAGTGGACGGTGTCGCGTGTTTGTAGTCCACCTATAGTCTCGTTAACAGTGAGCGTTTCGGTGACCATGCTGTTACATTCGAACGGACGACTCACCTGGGCATTCATGCCGGCACGGAGCATTGTCATGCATATCCCACGATTATGTTGAATTTGAGTTCAGGGTCGTGCAACTTGAAGTCCTTGGCGCACGCAACACGTGCTGTCCGCAGAGCCGTGTCAAGATGCGAAGCTGTCAAGATATCACATCAGCAACCATGGTATTCTGGCAGGTCAGCGCTACATAGCTGCCTCCGCGTGCAAAGAAATGTGAGCGGCGGGGATTTCTCTCACACCTTGTCTAGGGGCCGAGCGTTGAGTCTTGAAGCGACCAGACGGCTTCGGATAGCCGGGCTGCCCATCGTTCACGCTGGATTCAGACCTACGCGAAGACGACCATATTGGCTTGTGCGCACATCCTATAGAGTCAGCTCTAGTCAGTTGAAAACTCTCCGAAGCTGCAAATGATTAGTGAAGCAAAATGTTCATGACTCACTGGAGCATCTTCGGCTTGCGTCCATTCGACGGCTGCAAGTCAGATGAGAGGATTAATCAAGCTCGAGAAATATCTACTACTAGTAATGCTTACCGGCCGAGCAGGTCTGAGCAAGAGACTGAGCTGGCGTTGCCGACATTAGACGCTCTCCAGGACGCGTCGCGCGTCGCACCTGACGCGGTCGCGTGACATCATACAAGCGAGGGGAAAGGAGGAGCGCGCGGACGTCATGGTGAGTCCTCGTAAACACATGCTCACACACAGCTCCTTGATTGCATCCTCAGTCTCTTAAGAGGCAGCGTACGATGCGGTATATCTCTCTCCTCATCTTCTCTCACGACCATGATGAACTCGCGTACACTGGACCGACTCGCATCTCCGTCTCACTGGGCAGAAGTCGTCTTTGACTTCGTCTACGTCCTCGTGCAGCACATCATCATCTGGCTCTTCAAACCCGTAAGCAGTGTGCTCGACTTGGCTCGCGTCTCGAGATGCTAAAGCTGAAACCACACCTCCAGCCTCCGCCTCCAGGGCCCGATTATCCCAAGAATCCCAAGGGGAGGATAGCGGTGATCGGTGCCGGACTGACTGGCGTCTCGAGCGCAGCCCACGCCATCGCGCACGGATTCGACGTGGTCATATACGAGCAGGGAGACACGGTCGGTAAGTTTATATCAGTCATCGTTTGGTCTATACACTCAGTACTAACCTGTACCGGTAATGGAGGCGGGATCTGGGCACACGTGAACAAAACCTCCGGCCTGCAGCTCAACTCGCTCCTCTACCGCTTCCACCCCGCGGTGCTCTGGTCGTGCTCCTTCCCGCACCGGGACGAGATCCTCAAGGGTACTTCAAAATTCTTCATCCCCCACACGCACTATACGCCCATGCTAACTGGAATCACTCACGCCGTCCATACAGAGATTCGCAGAATCTGGAAGGAATATCAGCTCGAGCCGCGCACGCGCCTCAACACACCCGTCACGTCCGTCAAGCGCGTCCCGGGCACAGGCGAGCGCGAGCGNCTCCAGGACGACCCTGCCGGCTCGCGGTCCCGCTGGATCATCAACGACGGAGAGGACGGCGAGTTCGACGCAGTCGTCGTCACCGTGGRGACCTGCGGGGAGNCCCTGCGCGTCGACTTCCCCGGGCTGCGTTCGTCGGCGCGGGACGCGTCTGAGGAGGATACTTCTGATGGAGGGAAGCATGGGGGAGAGCAGGAGGGCGAGATGTTTGAGGGGGAGGTTATACACTCGTCGGAGCTCGATAACGCGCAGCTTGAGGGAAAGCATGTATTGGTGATCGGGAGCGGGGCGAGCGGCGTCGAGGCTGTCGAGACTGCGCTCGACAAGGGCGCGACGGGCTGTACAATGATTGCTCGGGACGACAAGGTGCGTATACGCTCTCCATTCAAGCATAGCAGGTCGTGTGGCTGACATGCACCCAACAATCCCAGTGGATCATCCCCCGGAACATCGTCCTCGACACGCTCATCGCCGCGCAGCCGTTCGGGCGCGAGATGCCGCTCTCCTGCGTCTGGGAGCGGACCGTCGCGTGGTGGAACTACCGCGCCGCGNCCGAGCTCGTCCCCGCNGCGCCGCGGCCTCGTCCAGGGCTGTACCATGCTACAGTCACGTACGGTCTGCACGCAGCTGCATGCCGATCGGGCCTTAGGCCTTACGAGCGACGCAAGGCCGACGGGGCTCGTCTTCTACGTCGTGCGCGACGTGCTAGGAAGCCGCGCCGCGCCCGGAAATACAGGCAATACGGGCGTTCGCGCGGCCTTCGGGGGATTCGACGCCCGGTTTGGGAACCGGGGTGGGATTGGCAGCGGTGCTGCTGGATCCGTTCTGAGCCTGAGCTGGTGCGCTGGATAGCAGGAAGCACCGCACCGCCGCTGGCAATGTCATTGGCACTAAGCCCACTGGCACTGGCTATTGACGGGCCCCTCTCGACCCACAGAACGTCGGGGATTCCGAAGACATGTCTCTAGGCTTCGCGCCGGGCACAGCACGCGTTCGAGGTGCGTATGTTGTATGGCGACTACCCACACTGTCTCCCCGATCTCACGGCYCGCCCCGCTCAAAGGTATTGGGTGGCGGGAGAATGTGAACTTGAGCGCGTCGTGGGAGGTGTTGCGCCCAATCGCAGCGCGGTGCGCTCCCTTGAACCGCACTTTGCCCCCGAGTGGTCGAGCGCACCGCGCAGCGTACGATGGCGCGAAGTTACCACGCGAAGAGGGTGCGCGCGAGGATCTCCGGGGCGACGGTCGTTGCCGAGTCCAGAAGGCATATTCGACGAAGGCGACGAAGATGTCTTCACGCACAGTGCCGCGATACCTGCGCACACAATGAGCCGTGCCCTTGGGTCGTCCCTTCGTGGCGGTCGATGGTGCATAGTTAATTTCGGCGCGCGTCCGGAGGATACGCTCGGTGTGAGTTGCGCAGCGAAATGTATTGAGATAATGGGATGAGGTGAGTTGGACGTTGACGTGCTGGAGTACTTCGACGGTTCGCACCCGAAGCCCACCTTCCATGGACGGCGTAGGAGAATGTGACACCTCGTTCTCATGGTACGTTCCTTCAGTGCACATTGATTCGGATTGTCCTAACCTCGGCAGGCGCTTTTCGAGCGACAGTGCCGATGCAAGGTCTTCGTACACAACGTGGGTGAGGAGCACGTCATGTCACAAGGCCCCTCGGAGATGCACTTGCTGGGAAAAGCGCGGAGGCTCAAGCTGCGACCAGGCCAAGGGCAACTTCAAAGCAGCGAGAGTGAATCACAAGCAGAATGCTCGGTGCGGGAGCTCGTCATGCCGAAGAGGTAAGCATCGCCGGAACGTACTCATACCAGTACTAGTCGTGCGCATGAAGACGCCTTCGACTGTGAAGAAACGTGGTGCCCAAACCCGAGGATGTAGAGGAAAGCGCTGTCATGGTTCATGTGAGTCGCGCTGTGTGGAGCTGCGGAGGATCATCGTAACGTCTAAACGTCTCTCGTCCTGCGAGTGGGATGCAGTCATGTTTCCCTCGCGCGCAGCATGGTCCCACGCTATGCTTGCAGAACGAGCACGGGTACTGCAGGTGTACAAGTCGCTCTCGAGGCGGCTGAACGGATTGTAATGATACCGCCGAATTGACGTACGTTCTGCGCGAATTGCTGATATAGTGGCGGAGGCGGTGAGTATCAGCCGACTCAGTGCCGACTCGTACTTCTATTCAACAGCAAGACTAAGCGTTAGTGAGGTAACTTGAACAAGGTATGCTCGAGACTCGCCTCTCTCCAAGCCCCCACGGTCCTCTTTCGCGTGAGGCTCTACCGCTAGATTGAGACATATCGTAGGCAAGCACGCACAGGAAGAGATTGAAACTTCGAAGCCTGTGGGGCGACGGGGAACTGCCAGTTAGCATTGTAGATTGTTGATGTTCCAGCCGCGACGGTCCTCGGTGCTAGGCATCGGTGGCAATGATTGACCGCCGATCATTTGTACACCATCACCCAGGTTGGTGTATTCGCTCATTGGGGAGATGAAGAATGTAGCAATGTGAACAGGTTCATGAGGGGGCCGCATGCTGAGGGCTGTGTCCATCCAAGAAAATACTGCTCCGAGTCAGGCCGCAGAGAAATCGGAATGGTCACAATATGATCGGTCACATACTTGTACTCCGGTGAATATTCGACAAGTTGTCTGATTCAAAGCTGTCGTCTACCACGATCAACCCTCATCTTCAAGAAAGCGTACCATCCTACAGATTTGATACGCAAAGCCACCGTTCGGTTCATGCGTTCAGGCTACACTCGCAACCGTCACCAAAATTTACCCAGAGGCTTGACTTTTCAGATACTCGCCCTACAACATCGTTGTATGCGGCTCAAAAGTGGAGGTGGACCTTTATACAGCCTCCCACATTGCATTTCAGGTAGTTCCCTGCGAAACGAACGACCGGTGCGCGAGATGAGTGTATCTGTTGCCACTTGGTACGTCTTCTAGGTTGTACATGAAATAATCGTTAAATGCCTAGTCCCGTCTGCTACGCGTCCAATCGCAGATATACAAACGCCCTGAAGTATGATGATATATATTGTGTGCATGAGTGAGTGATATTCCTACAGTGCATGAGTTGGGGGTATCGGACTACAGTTCGCTTTGCTTGCTTCTCAAAACTGCCGGAAAGAAATGTCGGGTAAGTCATGAATCGAGGAGGGGTTGCGATGCATGCTTACTCGTACATTCAGCCAAATAGGCCGTTCTCGGGACTCTCGGAGAGTGTGCGAAGGATCTGGTTCAAGTTACGCGCCACAGCCCCTGCGCCCTCCTGCACCTTCTCGCGCTCGTCCTCCCGGACTTTCGGAAGCAGCTTCGTCTCGAAGCGGTCCGGATGCCACTTGCGCAGGAAGTCCTTGATTCGCTCCTTGTCCGATTTGTCTGTCGAGTGGTGTGGGGAAAGGACGTAGGCTTTGACATCGGTGAAAGTCAGCTGCTCTGGGTCGGTCGGCGGCTTGAGCGTCGGCCACGGGAACGAGTACCAGGTCAGGACGTCCATGTTCGCGAGCCTCGCCCACCGACGCTCGTGCTCTTCGAACAACTTGACGACATCCTCCCTGGACATCTGCTTCATCGCCTTCGCCTCCATACGCCGAGCCTGCGCTTCCTGGTCCCGCTGGAACTGCTCGAACTGCCTGCGCGCATGCTCCTCCTGGCGACGCGTCCACTCCTCTTCGTTGATGATCGGCACACCTTGAGCAGTCGTCGACCTACTGTGGGTTGTGCCTGACGGCGTGTGAGGGGTAGCGGAGGCATAAGCCGTACGGTAGGAGCTGGTCGTATTCGACCGGCTAGGCGTCGACGGAGTGGATCCTGGTACGAACGAGGAGGACTTCCAGCTGGCCTTCGCGGTAGGGGTGGCACCGGGGATGGGGGTCGGAGTACTTGGTGTTGGCGTAGCTGTGGCACGACTCGTCGAGGAAGTGCTGTAAGCGGAGGATGTTGAACGTCCAGAGGCYGCAGAGAAGAAACTAGAGGAGCTGCCATAGCTGGCYGACGACGCTGTGCTGGCGCTGCTAGACGTAGAGGAGTGGTGGCTGGGAACAGGACNGGGGGCTGATGCGTCGGCGGGGAGGGGAGCAGCGTTGGAGATGATCTCGACGGCCATGGTGAGATTCGTGAGCAGAGGAGCTTCGTCTGGTGTTGGGGTGGGTGTGCTGTGAAGATATGAGCCGAGGCCGAAAGAGATTAAGTAGGCCTGGTGTTGAGGCTTGCTCCGTCTGAGGACCTCACTCTCGCACAGATTGTGGACGGATGACGTTACGGCACAGGCCCTCGACTCACGATGCCGCTGAGACACTGTATAAGGCGGCGCGGTAACTGGCATAACCCACGTACTCGACGGTTACTCAGGACCCAGTGCCTTGCGAATCGCGGAAGGAAGGACCTAGCCAGCTGAGTTCCGAGGTGGTTGAGGCGTATTCCAGAAGCTCTGGTGGCCTTGTAACGCGGTGCGGGAAGAAAGCACACGGACGCTGGTGTCCACCGGCACAGCAACGTCCATGACAGGTCCGCGCGGTATTCCAGTGAGTGGCGCACCAGATCCTTGTCAGTACAGGTCCACCCGGCGCTCAAAAAATTTTGGGAGTAGAGAAGCTTCAAATGAAGGTCTATCGAAGTGCGCGCTGCATTGTGTTGGGTAATCCGGGATTGACAGACGTGTTTCAAGGCCACCACGGGTTGATATACTCGGGACCGATGCGGTGTTGGGCACGGGGCAAACCTGAGCACCCTCGGAGGCAGCGAAGAGAGGGTTAGCATCACTACATCACGAGCCCGAGCATGATCAGCCCGAGCGTTCGTGAGCACGTCACATCTCCGTCGGCGTTACCGTTCTGCTGCCAGTGCTGTGAACCCATGCCACGATTTTGAACCTAACGCACGGGAAGACCTGTCCAGGTGCTAGCCCTGCCAAGTCTCACCCTAAAATGTGACATTGTCCGACAGGTTCTGTGGCCATACACGGCACCGTTCACAGCTGGGCTGTGCCTCTTTCCATGACGGTGTGCATTCCGCTCATCAGTACTAGTAGTGGCGTACGGATGGTAATCCAGGGCAGAACCTTAAACCACAAACTGTGATGCCATCTCTTGAAGTGGTATGATCAGTGGACTACCGACCCGACGCAATAGCCCCCGCGTCGTAACCATCGGGTGTCCGTCGCGCCCTGAAGAGTATGATAATGCCAAACACAGATACGATTCGAAAATCCGTATGCCGTCCCAACCGAGGAACATGTGTCAGCGATGCTACGGCGTACAGACTGAAAACCGAGCGACTATAAAGTCCAAAACAAGAGGGTATACAGCTACGAGACTAGGCCATTGTCCATCCAGGCCTTTCAAGTGGTTCGGTCAGTGCACTTCGTCGATCTATCCTTGGGTATAGCTTAGAGTCAAAGCGGAGGTTGACAGCGGCGTCAGTTCGTAGGATGAGGTGGAGGCGGTGGGGGTTTCTTGACGCTTGCTCCCGCCCCGTTCTGTTTACCTCTAGGAATCCAAAAATCGTCATCATCCTCCTCTTCGCAGGGCTCCCTGGAGCATATTATTGTGTCAGCGGACCAACACGAGGTAGTCAGAAGCATCGGCACTGGTGGAATACAACTCACGGGAGCGCTGAAGTTGGCGGCGGAGGCTGTTCAAGGCCGGCGTCATGACCGCGGGCGTCTTCAGGCGTGCTGATACCGTGTGGTCAGCGCGCACGTCGTATTTCAATCGTGGAGGAGTAGAGGAGGGCGTTGTGGTGAGGAAGGCTTACCTCAGGCGGTTCTGTCTCGGGGTTCCGAACGGTAGCCTATCAGAGGCAAGCTTGTCGAATTTCTCGACCCCGTCCGAGTCCTTCGTTGCAACGGGCGAAGTCTCAACAGAGCTAGCAGCCGAGTCGTTCGCGGGCGTTTCGCTGGAGAGAAGAACGGTAAAGTCAGAATTCGTGCAAGACGGACAGTCGGCTATTGTATGCACCTGACAAGCGGGACTAGCACAAGATTCGCGCTTGGATTGGATTCACACTCGCTGCTTGTCTGACAGAGACAACCTGCGCCTTCCGGTCCAAATGCCTTCGAATCAGGCTTGCTGGGGGGATTGTATGCCATGTTGCTCTGAGATGGCGGATGTCAAAGGTGGTATTGAGTTTTGGTGGTTGGAAGGGATGGTGGGATGCCGCGTGGTGGTACGGTGTGGAAGTCCTCAGGCTAGGCCCAGGTAGATATACTCACACCCAAAATCATAAACTCAGAATGCGGTCAGTCTATGCACACAGCGCTTGTGATGGGTGCAGACAGAAATTCTGCGTATCGCCCTGGGCCATGGTGGCGCTGGCATCCATCCGGGAGGGGTCGGAGCGAACCACGCCTCAGGCGGTCCTGGTCAATGAAGGGTGCGCCCAGAGCTTCTGTGCGGAAGATGTGGCCATTCTCTCAACCAGTTACACGCACAGCTGCTCCGAGTGCTCTGGGTCTACCGATGCCTCCAAGTGGCTGAACAAGCAGCTGTACTGGAGAGTCTAGCCGTTGGCAGCGCTAGTAGGTGAGTTTGATGGCCTAATTTACACGCACATTGCATCCTCGAGGCGTAAGAACGTGTAAGAGAGGTGCACATGCAGTTAAAGGCCGCAGCCTCAACGCAAAGGCAAGGATGTAGCGTTCAAACCACCGTCGAGCCGCATGGCGCAGAATGAACAACAATCCGAGCATCTAACAATAACGTATACCTGGAACATGGGCCGTATCTACGGCGGCGCTAATGTAATTCTTCGGCACACGTGGTTATTCACCCGTATTGAATTTTGTGTTCCGTCATATTCGAAGCGGTGCTAGCTTTCTTTCCAAACGACCTCGGAAAGACTCACCAGCCGGGGATCTTCCATTGGACGCCGTCATATGTAGCGCCTTCATTGTGTTGTAGTCCGTGTTCAGCGCGGTGACCAAGGACCTCGTGAGACTGAAGATACGTCTCCGTGTACGACGCAGTAGTTTGCACAAAGCTAAACAAACGCCCACACTGCACAGCTATATCGCTGCGTTGTTCGTGTCGCGCAAGAACGTTATGATGTAACTGTGTAACAGGGCCCTGGTCTCATATTTGTCAGAATCTTGAACCTGCCGATCACATTGACCAAGGGAATGTAGGATAAGGGACGCCACCTGGTCCAACGTCTAATATGATTCGCTAGTTCTCCAACGTACATAGATGTAAGCGTAGGACAGCTCAATGGCGGCAGTGCAATGTGTATCTGCAAGCGTCATTTGTGTACTCGCATATGTAATCCCAGGTAACGGTTTTGCGCTCCGGTATGATCTCGTGGTCCTAGTTCAACGTAAACGCGCTCTCAGGTACATGCGATGCAGAGAAAGTGTGCTCCTACCCGAGGAAGGTCATTTGGCTCGTATCAGCTGGGTTGCGTATCACGCGCTATCGCATGCGTGCCAAATATCAATGTGGATTTGGAATATAGACAAGAAAAGCACTCTGTACAAGTACACCCGCTTCCTGCACTGCTTGAATCACCGATGCTTCTACGAACGCTTCGCAGGTGCGGTGGTCTTCTTTGCTGGGAGTGATGGCACTTTTGACGCAACAGGCGTAGTCGAAGTGGCCTTTGAGGACTGTGCCGTAGTAGGCGTGCCGGACGGCTTCGAGGGTACTGTTGTAGTTTTGCGCTTGCTGGCGCTAGCACCCGTGGTATACCCGCGCGGAATGAATCCATCATCTGAATCTGAAGAATATCTGAGGCGGTATCTCCGTTAGCTGTACCCAGGCCAATTGTAGCCGGTATCGGAACTAACATATCGCCATCCTCGGAAGGAGTAGTGCTGACAGGGTGGTGGTCAGACGATCAGGGCCGCTATGACCATTGTACTTGCGACTCAAACTCACGAGCGCACTTCATCAGCGTTCGCACTTGTCTCTTCTACGGCGCCTGATAGATCCGTGCTCTTCACGACGCCAGCGGTTTCCTCCTCTCCAGAAGACCTGGACGAAACAGTTTAGAGCACGATGAGGTGCAACTCTGGAAGCAGCCATTTGGAGTGCACCTTGTGAAAAGCGAACCGACACTATCGTGCTCTCTAAGGCTCCCGTGCGCTGGATGATGCGTTTCGCCGAAAGCACCGTCATCAACTGAGGGGAGGGTCGTGACAGACGTCTCGGAGGCGGCGGTATTCATTATGTGATGCTTGAAAGTACAGCGACGCGTCAGGCAAGAGTTTCAAGCTGTGAGAGCGTTGACTGAGATGCATCACAGTAATGGTCGGTAAGAATCAAGCGGAATCCAGATAGACGAGCGAATCCCAAGCCAAGGGCCAGAAAGACAACAAAACCATCGTATGAGCCAATACAGGCCAGAATAGGAACGTGTGATACCAGAGATGGCAGAGATGAATGAGACTAACCAGGAGTATCTGGCTCCAACAGAAGGCTCGACGTCGTATCCGTTCGACCGAGGGCAGAATCTCAACTTCGCAATAGCCTATTCCGCGTTCGACCTGGTAGTAGTACCGAAAGTGTCTCCAAGAATGGGGGAATCAAAGAAGTTTGTCGGAATTTGCGATGACAGTAAGCCTCAGTGCACTTCGCCGGGGGACGATGGAAGAAGGTCGGAGAGTAGCCAGCGCCCNATTCATGATGCTCAAGTCGGTCCCGTTGCGCGAGGCGCCTCCAGTTTCAAATACCAATCCCAGGCCTAAAGGCGACATCGAGTATCCATATCCTGGCTGAGGAGAGGTCACTTGCACACCGGCCTTAACTCGCTAGTTGTCCCATGACTGATGTCGTCCCGTGTCAGACCCGTTGCGAGGAGAGCAGCCGCTAGTGCTATAGTAGGAGCCTGGAGAAACTTGCAAGTGGCAAAGGTTGCAACAAGCGCTCAAAATAGATCCATGATCCACGCTCGCGGCTCAAGCGCTCACGCCACGTGCTTATATTCTCCTTGGTCCCATTCGGCGTTGAACGTTGAACGTTTGAACATTGATTAATGATTGCGGGCCTCTAGTATGAAAACGGCGCGCCCGCATTAGTGGCGAATTCACGTTTGTAAAGGTACGCTTTGGTATATTTGGCCCCGCCAGGTTCAACAAGTACTGTGACTAATCCAACCCGTATTGAGCACCGGTCCTAGTGCGTACGAACCAACCAGCTTGAGTATCATGGGCAATCAGTGTCGAAAAAAGAGAAATGGACGACGGTGTGCAGTCCAGCGCTCAGAGCCCTCCATGGTTACGTGTCTTCCTGTTTGTATTTTGAACCTGAGCCGCCGCAGACGGGCTCGTGCTGGATGTACCACCATTGCCCGTCTGCTCCGTCCGCCTCCCGACTGGGAATACCCTCTTGAGCTTCGAGAATAGGGACCGGCTCCTGCTGGGCGCAGTCAAAGGCCGGCGATCTACGCTCGGATGAGGTGGTGCTGCACGGTTAGATGCAGCAGCCTGAGACGGCGTGAATTGATCCCCAGGCGACGGGATAGTGCCAATCGTTAAGCCAGGCGGAGGAGAACGGCTCTGCACCAGAGATGATTCGAACGCTGGGTCCTGCTTGTCCCATTTCAGTAAGAGCTGTACACTGCTCAAGAGGACTGTCGCTTACAGGCTGGCTTGCCGCACTCCGAGCAGCAGAGGCGGAGACCTCGCGTTGCGCTTGTACAAGAGAAGGAGGCGGGACTTGAGGCACATTCTGTGCCTCCGGTTTCACAGGACCGTTGACAAACACTGGTTTGGCGTACTTGGTGGGACTTCCGACACCAGGCTTGGTACTGATCCTTGTTCCCTGGGATTCGAAGCCTCTCGGGATATACATGTCGTCGTCGTCATCGTCGTCTGAATCCTCGCTATCAGACGAAGGCGTTATGGATGTATGCACATCCTCCCTTGAGAATGACAACCGTAATGAGTGAGTACAGCATAACGTGGGGAACGTAGAAGAACTAACTGGACAACTAGGGCTTCTTGAAGGTTGCTCTCGCTAGCGTCCTCGTCCAGGCGTTTCACCACTGTAATGGCGGCATCTTTGGATATATCCACATCCGACGAGGATCGAGACACGTCCGCTGCCTCGATGCTGATTTCAGGCGATCAACATCACACGCGTTCGATGAAGATCTGCAGTGGCGCTGACCTCGGCACCTCCTCACAGTTGCCTAAGTACACTCCTAGGTCTTCGGTGACGATATCCAATACGTCGGCTTGATCGAGGGTGGCTATTTTGACGAGATCGCTGAGAGCGGGAAGGGACCCGTCGCAGGGAAGGTTGTCCACACTAGTAGCCATATGCTGCCTGTTGGGGGCAGAGACGGAGATGATAGTTGAATGGCTCATCGCGTCGAGGCTCGGTGGACAAGAAACAAGCTGCTGTTCATCTTGGGAATGTATAAGTAGAGCACGCCCGGATATTTTCTGTCCCTGACGGATTGACTGCATCTGTCGCGCTCGAAGGGACCGCCCAATACTATGAGATCATGTGGGACAGCCCGGCGCGAGGCTGGACTCCCTACACATGCATTAGAAGCATACTGTAGTGCCTCTGGACGTAGTAGTGGCTGCACGCATATTCAGTTGGAAGATGACTGACCGACGTGCCTGTTCGTGATAAGATGAACCTTATACTGTATCATGTCATTGAATTATCGGTAAAAATGGCTGGTGGGAGTGATGGTCGTGCTAACGCTTGAACCCGAGTCAAGGCATTCTGCAAATTCGCTCCCTCGCGTGTAGGTATACTACCTGCGCGATCTGTAAGCCTACAAAGGAGCTCAGAGATGCCTGCAAGACGTCGGCGACTCCTGCGTAGACACTATGGGTTCCTGGTACGCTACCCAAGTAACCATGAGTAGCGTATTCGACATTGCGGCTTGCAAGCTGATTGAGTACTAGTGCAGTGTTTTCGGGTTGCAGTGGCTATTTGTTTGCTATTGGAGGGGGCAAATCACGGGAAGCTATTGGGTGCTCGTTGAAAGTTGGACGGAGGAGGGGGAGAGCCTGAAGGCCTGAACGTTGAACGTTTGAACCAGGAGACGGGCAAGCGATGTTCAACATGGCGTTCTCGGGCTGGGAACTCGGCGCCTATTGCGGTGTGGCTGTTTCGTGGCTGGGTGGGCCGTGCCGGATACGCCTCTGCCAGTGAACTTCAATGAAGCCTATTTGGCACAGTCTTGCACCGGTCCACCTGCAGCCCCAGGCCCCTCATGACACTCGCCCCATGGATCCTGTTCAATTCCGAACACATCGCCTCGCATGAACCTATGCTCTATGTATTAGCGTTCTGTCAGACTCAATCTTCTAGCGCAGTGAATGTGCTTGTCAGAAGTTGAGTGTAGAACCACAATAAATGCAAGCCGGGCTATACAGTCGATCCTTCCTTCTGCCTCCCTAGGACTTGAGCCCCGGTGCAAGGAGTACAGCCTTCTCAAGGCGTTCTCAAGGTGTGTTACAACCGTCGGTGTTCTGGTCAAGCCATGGGATAGCCTGAAACTTCATCCGAAAGGTCATCACTGAACAATCGTTGGACCGCCCGAGATGACGCCGCATAGAATTCTGGACATTTGCGCCGCCCGGCGTCCTAGGAAACCTTTTAGACACATGATGCCGCCGCCACTCCAGCGCAAATGGGCATCTCGCGGATGCATTCTTCTCCCGAAGCGCACTGTCAATACCAACGGTGTGACCGGATAATAAAGCAAGTGGTCTATCCCCTTTCATCCCATTTCAGGGAGGTACAAGTTTACCCATGTACTGAATCGTTCCATTACAGGTATGGTCCCCAGCAACCGGTGAATGGATCCCTCCTTCACACACAGCATCCAAGAGAACGAAAAGTGCGGAATGCTGGATATCGTGCCGTAGCACCGTGTCCGGGATGTCCTGCGGCATGGCCGCCACTCGCCCCTGATGGCGAGGGTAACGTGTATAAAACTCCGTGGTAGAAGGGATACATGATCATGATCCCACCCTTCCCTCTCTCTGGTGGCTCGCTGACGTTGACAATGGCTGGGCCTCCTCATGATGGAACGACTCTACAGGGTAGCTTTGATCCTATGGGTAGCTTTGGTACTATGGGTGACGCAAACAAATGCCGGGACTTGGTCTGCGTTGCGGAGAAGCACTTCGAACATCCTCCCGCCCCAAGAGTCGTCCCGATGACGCCCTCTCAGAATAACCGCTACGAGAGATCGATGTTGTATGCTTCCAGCGTCGCCATCATAACATAGACGTTGGACCTGAATTTCATTGCATAGGGTCACTCCGCAGTTTCTCACTGTGCGGAAAGGCGTGTGGTCTCCGGCTCCCCTTGAACGGTGCGTGCAGGCGTGACGCCACAAGTACGCCACTGTGCGTTTCTAACGCTCGTCGTCACGGTCAGATGGATATCATCTGGCTGGTCAAAGGAGATTAACCCTGAAGGCTCCCCATACTACGTCAACAGAGAGAAACGCTTCATCACCGACACCCCCATGGATGATGAAGCGTGCTTGCAATTCTGGATGGAACGAATTGCAGCGCAAGTCAAGGAAGTCGACGTAGACCTACCGGAGGATTACGAGGTCTTCATCAGCCCGGACGCAACAGGGTACATCTGCCGATACTATTTCGTCGACCATATGATCTGCAACGTATTCTGGCTCGAAGACATCGAACCGTACACGAACGAACTTGACTTGTTCCCCGCTTGCTCTCAAGATCATCTGAGTAATTCACCGTGCCATTGATTTCGCGACGATAGGCACTCATCGACGTTCTCTTCGAACAGGCTACTTGCTCCAGGAACAATACTGGAGACATTGTGAATTCTTCCCGCACCACCCGGTGCGACCCATTCTGAGACATGAACTGAAGCAAGTGTTCAATCAGGCTAGGACGGGTAAATCTAGCCAGAGAAGTTTGCCTACAACGAAGAGCTGAAGGTTAACTTGTGCTAGATCTCTTGACCTCGTCGCTGTCGACGTTCCCCTATGGCGCAACTGACTGCGAGCANGTTTTTGAATATATTGGAAACGGACTGTACGTCGAGACACCCATGGCCCTATGAGAGTTGTGCTGACGATCCCGGCCGCCGCAGCTGAGAATAACCAGTATAGCAACTGGACAGCCGGTTCGTTACATATGATCAATCCGGAGTCATCTCACTCATGAACCCTCCCCCAGCACGTCTGTGGGCGACGATTGGTGAGAGAGAATCGCTTCTGAGATCGCCTTGCATCTGACAGAGTCTGTAGCTAGACACAGGTACAACACGTTCCACGGGGAAGACTATGCCAGAATCTCGCGGGACCAGAAAAGGTACGACAAACCGACTCCCCAGCGCACCGGGGCGATGGAGATAGGCACTGTGCTCCTATTCAACATGCCCGTCCGACGGGCGGAGGAGCTGGACCAGCTGTTCATCGACGATATCGCATTCGGCATGCACTGGCGAGAATTCGCAGCTGCGATTTTGAAAGAATGGCACGATACTTCAATGCTGGTACGTCGAGATCGTGCCACATCCGCCCCGAGACGCACATTGCTGACTGTTGAATCAGGCGATGGGATTGACGATGTACGTCACTTCTACGAGATGTTCGACTCGCGCACTCACACGCTGCTTCCGACAGTGCTAACGTAGTGTCCGCATTGCGCCCGACAAACTTCATCTCAGCCTCGTTCGGCTCGATGTCTGCCATTCTCGCTTTGGGTGGACTCGCTGCCAGCGCCCTGCTCTCGCAGCGATACGCGGGAGCAGACAAGTTCAGCGCGGCAGCGGCGGTGCGTCAATTCCCTGCAGTCTGACCGGCCACTTACCTGCTCACGTATTTCCCTGTCCCCTCACCAGGCTGACCATCTTGCACTCCTCGAGCATCCGACTTTCGGGTTCGGCCACATCGCCATGATTCACTGTATGCCCCGCGGGATGGTGTTCTGGTCGATGATCTTCCTCGCTGGGCATCTTCTCAGCACGTTTGTGACCTTGCAGGGAATAATCGTACAGGTGCCTGCTATGCTGATGGCCCTCGCATTCCTGACCGTTATGTTCAAAACAGATAGGATCCTCCGAAGCGGCCATGATATTTGACGTCCACGGTCCCAACGCGCCGGTGCAAGTCATGCCACCGTACTTTCTGCTCTGCCTTTACATTGTATGGCTTGTGAGCTGAGGTTTTCCGTTCTGTAGAGTTGTTGTCAGCAGACTTGCCAGCTTGCCTCGTTATTTATACACGGCCGCCTCGCCTCGATGTATGTTGTTACTGCTCCTGTTCATAGGAACTGACGCGGGCTCGAAACTCACCAGTAAAGGACGGAATTGCACGGAGCTCTCGTCGCATTAGCTCTCCAAAAAAGGGCGTAGCGCAGATAATGAGATAGAGTCACGAACCATCCCAGCAAAAGGATACATTACACAAGAACAGCAACAAGTCATCATACCATCTTCACCACCTTGCTGCCGTCTACTAGGCCAGCGAGGCTCTTTGCATGCACCCTCCCTTGGCTGTCCCGGCGGGCCAGGAGCTCGTCCCACCACCCGAACAGGAAGTCCCGAGCGATGAGCTTGAACCATGGAGTAAAGGAGTTCGCTGTGCACTCGGTCAGCCCGGTGATACGTTGTCCGGAGGAGAGTGCGACGTACAAGGATCCTCAAACATAGCCTGGAGCTCCGCCTTGTCGACGTACTTGTAATCCCGAATCTCGTTCAGGTTCGGCGTCACGCTGACGTCCGCCGTGAGGAAAAGGATGTAATCGACTAAAGAGCGCCGTCACGTCAGTCCGGTCCCCCGTCGGGATTATGTTGGATGGCTGTCCCGCGCTCACCTTCGTGCTCCCCCCAAAGGCCGTCGGAGGGCGCCAAGTAGTGTATCCGGGTCAAGTACTGGAACTCGTCAATCGGCGTTTGGCTCTTCGGGATACCGAGCTCGTGTTCGAGCTTGCGCGACGCGGCGACGCGCACACCGAGCTGGTCTTTCTCGACCTTTTCCTCCTCAAAGTCGTCGAGCGGGTGCGAGCAGCAAGTGTTCGTCCACATGTCCGGGAACGTGATCTTCTCGGTCGCGCGCTGCTGGAGGAGCAGCTTGCCGTCGCTCGGACGGAACACAAACGCGGAGAAGGCGCGGTGGAGAAGGCCCTTATTGATGTTCTCCATGAGGTGGCCTGTGGCGGACACGCGTTTTCGTGAGCTGATTGTCCGGGGACGGCGTAGACAGACGGAACAATACATACATGTCTTCTTGTCAGCAGCGCCTAGCGCGCGGTCCTCCTCGTCGACGAGGATACACCTCTCCTCCATAAGACGGGTCTGTTCCGGGTCATATCCGGCGGCAAGGTCGATGGACTTGAGGACGGCGCGGGAGGCTTCGACAGCGCGAGAGGTCATGGTATGAGAGAATCGGAGTCTGTACGAGGTTGGGGGTATTGTTCTAGGACGGATGGTGGTGGAAAAGAGCGAAGCCAGATAACGGCTCATGTAAAAGCGATTTCGAGCTGGGGTCGCAGTCACGGTGGTCCGACACGATTGCCATCTCGCCAAATCTTTAGCAGAGTCGCTCGTCCCCTCATCCGACCGCTTTATTCGCTTACGTAATACTCGACCAACGGCGCCTCCCTCGTCCTCAGCCAATCGTAGCGTTCTTGTCCCTGAAACGGACGCGGCTCGAACGTTTGCAGACAATTCGAAGCAGGTTTCTGGCTTTCATGCACATGGCAGCACGCGCGAGGAGAGCACAATGTTCTCAGCGTTAACAATTGCAACGTAACAGTACATCCCGGTTCACTCGGAGATTTGTATCGCATCTCAGTCCGGGACAACATCGAATTGTAGCACGCTCATCGCGATCACTTCACTCGAATCTTGAGCATTCCGTACGGCTCCTTCTGACCTACGGCAATAAGGTCCTTTGTCGACAGAACTGATGGTGGGTGGTCAGATGAGTAGCGTTGTCTGCCAAGGGAGGGCAATACTGACCTAAACAGTGGTAAAAGGCAGCAGCTGCGACACGCCTTGTGCTAGTAGCCTTCAGGACGACATCGTCGAAGGGCACCTCGGACGTCGCGGAGGGGTACGCCCGTGCTTGCATCTTTACGTATCTACCGATATCGGGTAAGCGTTGAGCGTTGGGTCCATTTAGGACACTGACATACTCTAAGAAGTTGAATGAGTTGCGTTCGAGGGTCAAGACGTTGGATTGTTGGGACTCTTCCACCGGCTCCTCCTCCGGGACTACAATTTATGTTTTCGAAGTGAGCATGCAATATTGGACACTTCACTTCCACTCGAGCGTACTCACCATTGAACCGGAAGTCCTCTCCGCCGACCTGAGAGCTTCTCAAGCCTATGGACGCCGGAGAAGGAGGTACGTTCCCAATCCCGGACAGCCGGAAGCTCTCACGTCTGCTCCCAACTGAGACGCCTCGCTTGCTTACGGGCCGGAGAGCACTGAACGCGTCGCTCCCATCGAAGTCATATGGAGCTCCAGCTACTGAGGAACTGGGGCCCGCGTGGTCCCATGGGAAGAAGGTGCTACGCTGAGACGCGGACACGTCCTGTATCGGCCTGACGTCAAAATCGAAGTGACTGCCGAGGGCGGAAGGCGGCCGCGAGCCACGGCGCGCTTGGCCAGGTTCCTGCAATTGGTGTGAACATCGATAATGTGCCATTTCCCGAACATGCAAACATGTTCGTACCTCGGACGAACGCATCCTAGAATCGAAGTTGAAGTCTCCTCCCGGTTGGGCTTCTCCTTTGTCAGCGGCAAAGCTCTTGTGAGCCATACATGGCACTCACGATAGTCACCAAAGTCTCCTGCACCATGCCCAAGCACTGCATCTTGATCAACGTCCATGCGGAAGTCGTCGGCGTGTGGAGGGGACACTGGTTCTTCCACTCCTGCGACAGCGTTGTCTGAGAGTCTACGCCGCTTCCTTGGCGGCTCTCCTGCGTGTACGGCGTTGGTACTGGGAGGTTGCGAGCAGCGGCCTGACTCACCTTGAAGTTCCACGCGCAATTCGCCGGAACGAGCCTCGACCTGTAGTCGGAAGTTCTCCAACCAGAAGTCTACGAGCACTGGAGCCTCCACTGTCAAACCGCAGCTGTTAGTTACGCCGGACAATGGACAAAATCCTGATACTGCTCACCTCCCTTGGGCGCGCCATATATCATCTCCTCAATCAATTTGCTATTGTCCTTTTCAAGTTTCTTCTGCGTAAGTTCACGCTTGAGGTGCTCTTGCTCTTGCACGTAGTTCGCTCGAGCCATCTGGATTGACATTGAGTAACACTCTTCACAGCGAAGTGGATATCCATACCTTCAACTCGTCGTCTGTCAGCTCGGTCCTAGAATCGAGAAGTAGTCTGACACGCTTCGGTTTGCGCTGACTAGGCTTGCCATCTTGCACGCATTGATCGTCAGGGCTCAACGGGGCAAGTGGCACAATTACTGAACCTGATGGGGGGGAGGCTACCTATGTGATGAATCAGACAAGGGCTCACACGATGGTCATGGGTTGGAGGAACAATCCTCACCTCGACCAAGCAGCCCGGGTGACGTCGCAGGCTCTGCGGGCGGCATTTCTACATCTTGCGCATCGAAGCGGAAGTCTTCACCCAATCCTGCGTCCATGTTCAAGTCAAACGCGCCGCCATCCTGACCGAGCTCGAAAGGATTAGGCATCGCCTGTGCGCTGCGATGCGGTTATGTCAAGGTGAAAACACGAAGAATTCTGAACATTAGTACCCAAGCTGTGTCTGGGGCGCCGAAACTCCCCAGTCCTCTCCCAGCTCCCGTGCAAGCTCGTCGCCAATGTCGGCACCGCCGGCGCCCTCAGGGAGCGCGAAGACGTTATCGTCAAAGCCAAACCCGAAGCCGCCATCGAATTGCGAGGATGAGGGACCGACGCCACCCCCGGGGGCACTCCCTCGGACCGAGTCACTGTGCGATCCTGTGAGCAGATGGTCATGATGCTCATCGAGCGTGTGCAGCGCGCGAGCATGCTCGACGATTGCGGAGGAAGGTGCGTCCTTCTGCTTCTGTTTGCCCCTGTTCTTTGCTCTCTTAGACTTCGGATCGTAGTCCTCGTCAGACATGTCCACATCTTCGACTTGCACTAATGCAAAATTAACGAAGTAGAGAACAACTGTCAGAGAGTCCTTACGTTCTGGAGCTGTCCCGTCCCACCCCTTGCGCATGGTCAATGACATGATGGCTTGGAGCACAATATCGTACTCACGACGACGAAGACGCTATCAAAATCAATCCCGAAGGCCGCTCCAGGGTCGGCAGTGAGGGTGAGAGCCTCTGCGCTGTTCAGGGTCGGACAATTAGACGGCGTTTTTGGACGAGCCCTGGCACTGATTCCTACCGGAGAGTTGGCTGGCCCATCTGCAGCTGGGCAGCACCCGCAGACATTGCGCTAAGGTCCTGCACGGCCTTCTTCAACGCATTGAAGCAGGTGTGTACGTCCGCGAAGAACAATTCTTGCTTGACTGACGCATATAGCCAGGAGTTAGCCCACCCGAAGTTGCGTATGCTTCGTGTTTACCTTTGTAGACCCTTGTGGCGACCACCGTGTCAGCTATATGCCACACCAGGTGGACTCTTCACAGGTGCGTGAAACATACCGAGCGACACCGATCATCAGATTACTAGATAGACGCAGCGCAAGCGGCTCCGCTGGTTCTGCAATGAGGTCACATAGCTGAGATATGTCGGCCGTCAACACAGAACGTTTGGGGAGCTTTCTGAAGGATGACTTGGGCCCAAGAGTCGCGGCAAGCCTGAGTGAGGATTGAGACAAGTGTGACACACAGCTATAGCCAATGATACACACCATAGCAGCCCATAACCACTGTCCCTGCGCTCTAACAAGTCCGGTGAAAAGAACATGAGTCAGGTAAGACGGAATGGGGAGAGAGCTGCGCGGAACGAAGGAAAGAGGACGAGTGGAGGATGATCAATGGTAGTATCGAGGAGCACGAGCGGCGGAAGGTCAGCTCGGATGTATGTCCCTGCAACACTGGCGGAAGTATCGCAACGATACGGAATCTAGTTTTCCAAATCTGTGTGGCTTCGCAGAAAGCAGATTGACGGATCAGGACGCCGATACAGATACAATACATGTCAACACACGGAGCTCGATTCTTCCCTGGAGGATGTTCGATAATCAGCAAAATTGCGTATGTAGCGTGAAGCAGTTGGTGCATTTGCTCACAATAGGCTACACCCTTGTCCAACGCTTCCCGCCATAACTAACCAATCTGGCGAACAAATCGTCGCGCGAGCCGACGAACAAGAACTTCAATTCTTTTTCTGCCCGGCTGCCGTCCGGACCCGTTTCGGCATAGTGAATCTCGATGCCTTTCATGAGCGAGCTCTTCTTGACTCCCGTCACGTCTGCGAGAGGAATGGATATCGTAGGACTGGACGACAGCAAGGGAGTGAAGAAGATCATCGATGGCGTCAGCGTGACTAGTCCCGGACGCTGCTTCAGCTGGGCAGGGAACGCTGTCAGAAGAAGTCGGATCAGTGACATCCGATCGACGTGCAGCGGAAGGCGAAGGCGCACTATGTGTCTCGATGCGAGCCTCTGTTGCATTCTGTAGCGCGACCTCCTTGGACGCCATCGGATGCAGTGCAGCCTTCCAGTTCTCCGCCTGCTTCCACTGTAGTTCATCATCCGCCGTCAGAACTTCCGCTGGACAGAGATCATAGAATCATCGTACCTGGCCGTCTTTGAGTATCTTCTTGACCTCGCTCGTGCGTTCCTTGGTAGACGCGAGACGGTCTCCCCATTTGTTCCAATCTATCGACGAGCTGTTGCTCCCGTCGTGCTTACGGCGTTCACCGACACCTGCCACGCTAATAGCACTTGCCTCCGAGGACCGTCGCCTCCCCTTGCGCCGTTTAGGTCGCACAGGAAGTCCTCGAGCAACACGCTGAGAGATTAGCTCCATCGCATACTCGGCGTCGGTAGGTACACTCGATAGCGGGGGCGGAATGCTGCAAAGTGTCAATAACATTCATAATCACAGTCAGACAAGGTACACTCACCGCGACCTTTCAGAAGGGGGAATTGCGGCCAGTACGGGTATTACATGCCAGAAGAATCCACCGGCGAGAAACCCGACGTATCTGATCAAGTACTTCGCAGGGAGCATGCCCAGCACAAACCAACAAAACAGCACCTGCTCGCACATTCGTGAATGAGGATCCGTAATCGCTTGGATCTCAGTTCTGCAGTATATACTCACCGCGCCATAGAACACCGAAGCGCTTGCGTTTCGCCAGAGGAATATGCTAGTTCACGCAATTCAGTGTTTGGCACCGTGTCCGTAATGCACGCCCTAAGGCGACATACTTCTTGATACGCTCGAGCAAGTCGGCTGCTTCGCTCAGCAAGTACAGTCCTAAGCGCTTCAAATCTTCCTCTTCTACATTGGTCGTCAGGTCCTGGACCTCATGATTCGCATCTGGCTGTTCCGTAGCGATGCTATGTATGCTCGCCGAGTCGCTCGCATTGGCTTTGTTGTCCTCCTCGGAGTTGTTCTTCTGTCCGCCTTTCGCCTTCTTCAATTTCCGGGTGTGCCTGTAGTCTCTGAACAGATCCCACATATCCTTCACACCCAGAGAAGGAGAGACGGAAAGCCGTGTGGCGAGCATGCTACCGAAGGTGTTGGAACGGTCGATACGATTGCGGTGCGCACGTAACTCCTCGAGGCTGGGGTAGGGATGAAGCCTTCGTCGCAGCAGGGGGTAGAGCAGACATAGCATGAGCGCAGAGAAGAGCAGTCCGTGGTACCAGAGGATCCAATAGAGCTATGGACGAAGGCGCGCTAGAGGTTATGGGTGCGTCAAGACACCTGGGTTGCAAGCGTGAACTTACAGCGCAATATGCAAAACTCCTCTTCGTATCTTGCCAAGTTGCCAGCCGGAGCATTGGAAGCAGCAACATACTATACAAGGGTTCGAGTGCGACGTACAACCTTTGCGCGGTCTGTTTGAGCCGACTGAGACTGAACTCAGGCGGGGGTGGCCGAGGAGGGGGCAGGAGGGGGAGGAAGAAATCCTGCAACAATCGTTCTGGATTGATGTAGGTTCAGGCGAGCGTACACCCTCGCGACTTACCACTGCGATGCGTTCAGAGAGCGATCTCGTACCAATCCACGATTCCGAAGTGGGTGGTGCGTCGCCAGAGGGAGCTAAGGTATCAGACAAGGCGGGCGCACTCGCCGACGCTGTGCGCGCGACATTGGAGGACGATGAAAGCGAATCCGTCGCCCGGACTTCCCTCACATACTATTCGCGCGTGTCAAGGTGTTCCTGTCCAGGGCTTGAGAAGCATCGCGACTCACAGTAGAGAACAGGTGCAGAAATCGGTCGATCTCCTCGTCATCATATAGCTCGCGCAGCTGGACTTCCGAGAGCTCCTCCTCGTCCTTCGCACTTAAGAGATTAACCGTAGWGYTCGACGCCCCATCGCCTGCCGTCCCAGCCATCGTAGTCACTCCGGATTCGCCCACTGCGACTCGTCAGCAACGCCACCGCGTCCGCTCCAGAGGCACAAACGGGGCCCGGGCGGCGGCTGGGCGCGCTCAATCGCACGCGCCGCAACCCGCGTATGCGCCGACGTATGCCGCACACACTGAGGCGACTACGCAATCCGCACTGTCGACGTCTTTGCCCTTGATTCCCTACAGCGACCTGTTTGTGCTCCAGCCTGCCAACTACTCAACTTACGTTCAGAAAACTCTGGAGGGCGTCTTGGGCATCGCACTGGCTGATTTTCGGGGGCGGGAGTCGATTAGCGGTGGTCTGCTCACGGCGATGCATGCCAGATCCTCTCGTTCCACCTTCGTTGTGGGGCCTGTGAATCAAGAGAGTAGCGGGGCTTTGCGCCGCGCGAGCACATTTGGGCCCGAAATCGACGAGAAGTTGGAGAACATCTGGTCCAGCACCTATAGTGCGGAGTATCGAGGAGTAGAGGACTCACCTTCAGCTTCTGGCCGCTCGGGCTCTTCCTTCTCGTCTTCCTCATCGCCTTTTACCCCTTCGGCTTCGGGCTCTCCTGCCACTTTGGAAGCAGCGGACCCGGCGCCGGTGCCTTCACCTGAGGATCCATCGCGGCTTGTCACCGTCACCTCTCATCCAGTCGAACTGCAGTTTCAGCCCGCTTCTGCTCAGCAACACCCCTCGCAAAACGCGGTGGAGAACTCTCCAAGTCCAGCTAGCTCTCCCTCCGCCTCCAGCACGACACCGCCTATCACACAGCCTGCTGGCTGTGGGAATCCAGCCTCGCGACCAGTGACATCGCCTGGTATCGAGACCAATGGTCATAGAGCRCCATCCACMGAGCTGCCGCAAGACGAACCGCCGTCGCTAGCCACGCACTCTGGTCACGACCTCAGGGTCTGGCCATGGAGCGAGGCTGAGTGCCCGTCAGTGCTGGCCAACGACGCCATAGCTCTGGGAGCTGAGGCGCCACAATCTCTCTACGAAGAGTTTTCTTACGGTGTGCTCGACACATCCGGCGAGTCCATGGCCACTTTCAGAGGGAGCCCGCTCCGAGTCGTCGAAGATGTAGAGTGGGATCAGTTGATGATGAATCAGGGAGGGGATGGAGGGAGTTTGGGGGCAGAGTTCGAACACGACTTCAGTGGAGGACTTGGCTTCATATATCCTTCCTCCTCCTCCCTATGAAAATTCCAGAGTCTGAGTTGGGACGACTAGCAACACCAAGGTGGCGCAAGTCGATGATACCTTTTTGTTTTCTTCCTAATGTGGCGGTTCGCTTTATTGTGGCCCTGCGTTTGTTCTGCGGCTTGTCGCGCTGAATGTCTGTATCACATACTGTACGGTTGTCTCGTAGTTACCGTGCCCTCTCAACGTTTTGTAGTAGTGTACCGGACGTTTGTATCTCCCACGCACTTGCGCTTGAAGAATCCCAGACAACGAGCGCGTGTGAAGCTTACGCTCTTCAGCGAAGCCTGGAGGGTGAGAATTCCCATATGCGGTGACATGGTGTACTCGGCTATCAGCCAACGCACGCCACGAGGCTCTCAACCGTCGCCCTGCTGTCTCTTCCCAACTTCTTCACTCTACTCTAGGTGAATGTCCACCTCCGGCGCACAGTATCCATCAGAGATAATGTCTGGGCATAAGTGTTCATTTCATACTTGGGTGGAGAGGTACGGTACCCCATTCTAAGGTTTATCCGGCGTTACTAAGCATTGGCCTGCAAAGTTTCTCGGACTTATCCGCTCTTGAATTCGACGTCTTGGAGTCATCGTCCTCTACTCCCGAGATTCGAGATAATCCGCCTCTAGTCCATCCTCACTTCCTCTGCGCCTCGGAGCTGCGGTTCGCCTTTCAATACGCACCTTGCGCGCGCCACGTACCAATCGAAAGGAACCATGACATCCCTCCAATCAAGAGGAGCCATGCTGCCCCTTGAGCGAGAAATTGAACGTGCTATATCGACGGTCAAGGAAGTATGCATATCTCCCTGATCGGGTTTGACAGTAAAGGACTGGCATTCATCGTTCATCCATCAGGTGTCGGAGATTCTCGTCACCCAACAAAACACAAATATCCGTACGCAAGGAGAGATTTCACGCTCCCTAAGGCGAGAGGCGGAATTGCAGCAGGTGAGTATCGAGATATACTTCAGTGGCTCTCCGCTCATGGCTTGCAGTGCATTCAACATCTCATTACTGAGCGGGACGCTGTGCGACGCCAAGCGGAGGCGCGTGAGATGGATGCCACCAAGTATCGGGAGCAGAGAGATGATGTTGTAGCTGCCATGGGCAAGCATAATCCAGAAGTCATTGGCGCACAAGAAGACCTCCAAGACATCTTGGGCGACGCTGTTGTGTCTGGTACATCCTCGACTAGTGGATTGCCTGAGCCGAAGCTCCAAGATCACGTTAAGAGAGAGTTGTCATATCACATTGCCCTCCTGTCCCAGCCACCCAGTGGTGGGGAAGCCAGGGTACGACTCCTCCCTCCGGTGATCGTCCGTTCGCTCAACACTTAGCACTTTCAGATCACCGCATTTCGCGACTGGCTCAACAATCGTATGATCCCCGCCGCCCCTGCACAAGTCACCGATGAATGCACTGTTGTCGGAGAGCTCAAGAGAGGCTTCAAATTCAAGAGGGTGAGCCTTTAGGACATCGTGACACCCTCATAACAGTGCTCATCGAGATTTTAGACTGATACTCGCCTTTGGTAAGCGTCTCGTTTCTGGTTGAGCAAGCCAGACAGACCTACTCACCTTCAATGCCCAAATTAGCCATGAACCGGTGATGTTCATACAATCCCATGTCGCTTGGATCAAATACCCTCAGCATCATGGTCTTGTTATATGCCCGCGCTATGAGTACGGTCCTACCGCGACCTTCAGCAGCGCATCCGCATGGTCAAGGTCTACACGGTGGCGCGCCTATGCTGAAGAGAAATGTGAGGTCTTCTACTCGCGCGCTGGCAAGATACACTACGCAGGCACATACCTCTGTCACTCCGGCCCTTGCGCGTTGCAGCTGGACGATCTCGGCCCTTTGGCGACTGATGTAAGTCCTTCTTCGCGTCCATCAGTCTGGTGCCCCGGATCGGCTCATTGTGGAATCACTAGCCTCTTGTATCTGCTCTTGCCAAGGCGACGCGCACCTCGAACTATCGTACCACTGAGCAGGAAGAGCTCGGGACGATCGAAGAGCTATACAACGATGGCGTGTTGCCTATTGACATCTTCGGCATCGAGCGCATCGGATTCAACACGTCCCTCTTCGACCACATGCAGATGCGGTATAATCACTCTCTCGCGAACAGGAAGACCCGGACCCCTGTTGCCCCGCCGCTGCCACCGTCCCCCATCATGCCTTTGCCTCAACCAGTCTATAGACCCCCGCTCCCCCCTGCGCCCACTCCTGCCATTGTTCCTAACCCTGTCTCCACTCCCCCGACAGTCTCAACGAGATCTACTCGCACCTACGTGCCTATAGCCTCGCAACTTTCAGCATCGCCAGCGTGGAAGCCTCTCACACCCCTTCTCACCCGGTCGCTTGCGCCCTTGACTCCTACCATTGCCTCGTCATCCCCTTTGGCCCCGCTTGCGCCCTTGACTTCTACCATCGCCTCGTCGTCCTCTTCGGCCCCGCTGTCGTCCCTGTCGGCGAACACGTACTCCCAAAATAAGCGAAGGTTGGAAAATGTCGCTAGCAGCAGCTCCAGCGCGCGGCCTGCGAAGCTTCCCCGCCTCTCGTCGTACGATTACGACTCTGATGGATATCGGCCCGAGGATGACGAGGGATACTTGTTCTACTGCGGCTCGAACTACTACCGACGTGCGCAGGAGGAAGAAGAGGAAGCCGAGGCGATCTACAAGTCGCTGAACATCCCCGACATCATGGGAGATATGACTAACGAGGAGGTGGATGACGATTACATCTCACCTGAGGAGGGCCCGGCCATCGGACGCACAAGCGCGTATCATCATGCTGATGAAGAGGACGAAGAAGAAGAAGAGTACTCGGACGAAGAGTAGAGCGAAGCGCGAGTGGCTCCATGTGCGGGCGTTTCCTTGTACAAGCAACGACGAGTGTGGTGCGTGTTGTTCTGATCAGCCGCAAATCATACGTGGCGTTGACGCTGACAGTGCATGGCTTGTAGGCCCTAACTTGTGTGCAGCTCACGACGTGGTTTCCGAAAAAGCTAAGTTATAGCTATCTATAGACGAATGCAGCCCAAGAAATCATACTGTATATGCGAACGATCTAAGTATCATCTGCTAAGCACATGCGCCACACGCGCCCCGTTTATAACCTAAGATGACGACTGCTGCGGCCTGCCTTCAGATCTTCCGGCGTTATTGGGACCAGCACACAAAATGTAGTCGTGCGGGACTCGGGTCATTACCGGACGATCTCTATCTCCCTCGTACCAAGAAGATGAACGGCAGAGAGCCTCTATGCGGCGATCATGCGGAAAGTACAACAAAAGTTGGCGATAACACTTGGCGAGAGGTCACGACTCGCCAACTCTGCTTAGTTAGCTGTTCAGATGACGACGCTAGATACGACACCCGAGAGTCATTCCATATGGCTCTCTGCAAAGAACAATAGCACACGATACAGTCGGCAACAAGGTATCTACGAGGTCCTGACAACGAAGACAAATGCGATCTACCACGGGGACAGCAGAACAACGATGTCCGAATCCAGAAAAGGAAAATAACAATAACGTAGCCCATCCGACGAGTTCCCGCCCTCCCAGGATATCATCAAGCAGCCCCGTTGTGCGTGTCGTGACGGTGCATAGGACATCGCCCATGGCACGGGATCGGGAGCATCGTCTGGTATATAAGTCCGTCTGCGCCGACCACTCCTACCCAGCAGTCCTCCCCAACTCCTCCGATACTGGAGCCCCAGCCCCCCTCCACCACCAGTCTCTCGCCACGGATCACCTGCCACTCGTTGCTGGTAAGGCTCTGCAAGAACGCTTGCTGTGCCGCGTTTTCAGGTGAGCGCATCGCGGGTTGTGCAGTCCTCTGCCCCGTTGGCTGACTGAGACCAGCAGCCAGAGAAGTACGCCCCAATGCTCGTGGTGGCGGCATCGACAAGGACAACCTTTGCGCTTCTCGTCCGGCAGGTAATAGTCTCGCAGATTGGCTTGCCCGTGTGTTCTCCCTAGTCGCTGCTGAGGACAGCCCCGGCGATTGACGCAGCATCTGAGGCGCCGGGGCGGCAGCAGAGACATCCCCTCCCTGCAAGCCTGATATCTCGAGCCAATGGCCGGGAGGCTTCCTCCGGGGCCTTTGCTCGGTATTTCTTGCTTGTAGTGAGGGATCAGGAGGGTATGCGGGCGTAACGGGGAACACATGAGACGATGGTTCGCTCGCGTTGGCAAGCAAGCTGTGCGATGGCTGAACTGCACGCACAGCGGGGCTGGGGCCCACGGATGGGAGACTTGCTCGAGGACTTGACCGCGCAGCCGGTTGCACCGCATTGGTACGTGGGCTCTTCCGTTTGCTGGTTGCGCGTTCGGCGCTCTTGACCCCTCTGGACGAAGTCTGTACAGATGATTGTCTTCCTGCTGTGGTGTCACGACTGGCCTGAGGCTCCAGCCGCACAGAACGGCGTCCTCCAGATGGTCCTGCACGATCAGTGTGGTCCCTGGTATGCGCATGCGCGGGCGCGCGTCGGGAGGGCTGGTCGGAAGCAGACTGAGTGGCGGCAGAAGCTGCAGACCAGGATCTAGGGGTATCCGAGAGAGCGGAGCCGATAGCAGAGGCTGGAGAGGATGCTAGAGCGTCATGCACAGCCTGAGAGGGCGCGGAACTCGAGAAGTCCTGTGGCGTCTGGTTCCAGAACAGAGTGTGCTGCAGCAGTGATGTTGGAGAGGTCCGCGTGGTAGACGGTCCGGCGACGTTCGCCGCGCCACCTGTCGCCTGCAGCCCCGCCGTGGAGAGCGACGGAGACGACCGCGGCCTTGAATTGACCTCAGACGGGGAAGCACTCGCACAGAGCAGACTGTCCGCAGTGAAGGGCGTGTACACGTTGGGGCCAGGGAAGGTGTCGATTACACCATGAGGTCGCGACGAGGGCCCTTCTACCTGGGAACCGCTAGCTGACGAGTGGTCGTAGGCCACCAGGTAGCTGTCTTCCCAATGGACGGTGTGGCTGTCGTAGACTGACGGGCTCGCGGCTTGCTGCAGGCTGCGAGCACTCTCTCGCGGCGAAGCCATTGATCTCCTGCTCTTCAGCTCATCCTCGGCCAGTCGTGGAGATGCCCTCTTCCTCTTGCTGCTACGCTCGCCACCCTGCAGAGCACCGCTGCGTTCGTCCGCTGCGCGCTTGCGCTTTGTAGCGGTTCTCTTCCCCTGCGAAATGTTCGACGATGTGCTCGCTTGCTGAGAGTGGAGTTGGTTGACTCTGGAGGAGGCGTTGCTGCGTGGGGGTTGAGAACCGCTTGCAGATGTGACAGCGGAGGCGTTCGGGCTGCGTTCCTCCTCGGCGTTCGTGGGGGCGTAATCTTCGGGTGAGGTGTATTTCCACACATCTTGTGAGGCGTGTCGCTGACGCGTCCTGGGACCACGTCTGGGCTGAGAGTTGGCGTTGGACATGGTAGCGAGAGATGGGGCGTTGCGAGTGAGATGTAGGTTGGGAGGTGAAGACGGAATGTGCGGTGGCGAACACTGTCTGTGCGGATGGCCGTCCTTTTACATGGCCCTATTGCCGACGACGGTTTCTCGGTCACATATGCCAGAGCTGCCGAGCCCCGTCCCTTCATTTTGCACAGCCCATGGACGTCTTAAGGGCGCCCAAGGATGGCTCTCAGCCGACATGCCTTTACAGGACGAAGGCGAGTCAGAGGTGAGCCACGGGACGAGTACCGGTTCGCTCCGCTTGGAGACGTATTCCTGCCCTCAAGCAAGTGACAACCGATGCAGTGCACTCCRTCCATGGGGTCTAGTCATCAGAGGACTACGCAGGCTGATATGTCCAGGGCCGTCTTCTGAGAGTTCTCATGGAAGGGGCTTCTTAGGTGGCGCATAGCGTTTCAGCTGCAGCTCGTTATCAGGTATCTCTCGGGATGTACCGCAACTGCACTCGGAGTGAACGAATGYCCGACATTTAGACRTAAATTKTGAACGCCTCAAGGATGTGCTRTGACTCTTCARWCCTGGGGCTCAGGGCGACGATTTCCTCCCAACTTAAGCGGCTCAGGCAGGACAAATATACTGTGCGGATTGTTTGTYAAGTCAAGCTGCTATGGCCTCAAAATACATAAATGCGCTCAMYGAGAGACTATCTATTCKYCCGTGGCAAGGTCTTCACAGGCTGAGGAGCTCTCAGTGRRTTCGCCAGCCTAGCTTGTCGAGGAAANAGACAGATTTTAGCGCTTGAGGTCTTCGGCGCATGCCGAGCTGAGTATGCCGAGTCTCGCCACACTGATCTGYCTTCGCATCCACTGTGCAACTCTGTTGCTRYTCTYTGCCTCTCTGCATRYCTCCGTTGAACTAGAATGCTGRAATTCATATCACAAGGCCCTAGGTGTTCSAGTACTTCAAGCAACCGYGACCGATTCTCACAAGTYCCCACTACA